>JAHREE010150409.1:0-19352 GCA_033628505.1 Tringa tobata | reverse complement strand
GGGAGAAGGATCTCTTTTCAGGGGGGGCTGCCGCACACAGTCTTTCCCTCTCACAGGAGGACAGATCTGTGCCGGGGGTTATTGCTGCCTCGGTGTCTCTGCTCCGGGTCACACATAACCCCTGCTGCAGGGCTGTTGCAAATCTGGGAGGGCAGAGTTAATTGCAGGGCTGCTCCCAGATTTTCTGCTGAAACGCTGCTTTTTTTTTTTTGGTAAAAGATAATTCTGCTTGCAAAATCTATGTAAAATTGGAAATCCCAGTATGTTGTTTTTCATTTTTTTTTACTTTTTTTCCCCTGGTGAGCTTAGACTATACTGGAGAAAACCCACAAATATAAAACCCTAAAGGTGGCAAGGCAGTGCAAAGACCCATTCGTTGTCACATTATTATTATTTTTTTTTTTTTAACGAATCTGCAAGGTTGTGAAGAAACTTTAGGTGAAACTTTGAAGCCCTGTACTTTTCCTGCCTGTGTCGTACTGAGTCAAAGGAGTCACTCAAGGTCATTTCTTCCCCCAAATGCCTTGGCTGGAATAGCAAACAGCCAACAGCAGGAGTCTCCCCGCCTTGGGCTGAACGCTGCCCGTAAAGGCAGGGGTAGTTGTAAAATAATATTTAGAATGTTTATAACACTTTAGCTCTCCATCTTTATCCCAATTGCCTCCCAGCAGAAGCAATCACACTTCGTGTATACGACTTCACAGCTGAATAATGTAACACCTGATTTTACTGCAGCTGTAAAATAAGTTGTGTGGGGTTTTTTTTTGTTTTTTTGTGAGGGAGGTGCTGGGATTTCCCGGGAATCCCAGGAGCCCTGGGCGAGCCGTGGGAGGAGGAGGGTCTCTTGGGTACCACAACTCACCCCGTCTCACCTTTCTGATGTTCCTCCTGGTTTCTCTGGATTTTCCCGTGTCCCTCAAGTACCGCGTTGTCTTTAACTCTCCTTTTTCATCCTCAAGATGCCCGTTCTATAAGAATTCTTATATTTTTATTTTTTTTCAAAATCATAGTTCACCCTGCTTTGTCATCCTCTCCCCTCGTTGGGAGGGGGCTTTTGGCTGGTTGGGACTAAGATTTTTGGGATAGGTATCCCTATATATATCCCCATATATTCAGAGAACATCCACAGAGGAGAGGATGGACATTAACTGGACAGTAGTGGTGGCAGCTGGAGACCTTGGCAGAGGAGCTGAGGGCAGAACTAGCAACGATTTTACCACCAGCCCTTTCCAAAGTCTTCCCCAAACCATTAGCCGTCGTAAAACCTTTTCCCTCTGTCCCAAAGCTACATCCAAGATGGGCCGGGAAGGTCTTGGTGTCCCCAGAGTGACAATGTCACCCAGAAATGGGCCAGCTGTGGCCTCCCCATGGCTACAGGGATACCGTAGGGGCGCGGGATGCAGTTCCCTCCCCAGAGGGGAGGCAGTTCCCTCCCCGGAGCAGCTCCTTGCCCTCCTTACGGGTGTCATTTGGTGCTTTGCCAGTGTTTTTTTGTCTTTTTATTGAAAAGTAGACTCCTCTCTCAAGAAAGAACAAACAGCACCCCGCCGGCAGGCTATTTATGCAGATGTGCTCTAGATGTTTCTTGGCTCTGATGTCTCTCTCTGAAACTGCCTGCCGTGTGCCGGGGTGGGGGGGATGTAGCAGAGGCAGGTGTGATAACTCGGAATTTTCACACACCAGGAATTTTAAGCCTGTTTCTTAAACCCAAAACTTCAGGGGAGCAAAAGGCGGGATCGTTTGTTTGGTCTCGGATCTCCTTCAGATCCAGCCGCCATTCTGGGGGGGAAACATTTAAAAATAGAAACCAAATCCCGAGCGAGGCGCATAATCCGGTTTGGCTCCGTCAGATGCCTTCTGCTGTCAGCCTCCCGACCCCCTTTTTGGGGGGGCTCGGCCCTAGCTGCACCCCTTGAACGCACACCCCCTGCCCCAGGGGATGCACCCAGCATCCTCCCAGCATCCTCCCAGCTCCCAGTGCATTTTACTGGGGGGACGGGACTGGGTTTCCCTGGGAGCTGTTGGTGTCACTGGTGGGAGCACTGATAGTCCGGGGGGGAAGGTTGGTGCTGGTCCCTTTGCATCCCTCCCACCCCCCCCAATCTGCCCCAAATCATGTACACGAGGAGAATGGAAACAGAATTAGAGGAAAAGTTAGTGGAAAGATCATGCTTTTTCCTGTGAGCGTAATCGGGCTCCTATTAAAAATAAAAGAAATATAAAAAAAATCCCCTTTGAGGTCAGTGGTGTTGCTCCATGTGGGAGTTCCCTGTCAGTTCGGAATGTGGGGAATGATGGAAATGCTTCTCAAGCAGCGACTTAACGCTGGGGGTTTGGCTGGAAAGGGGAATACAAGAGTTGGCAAAACTTCCCTTTAAAACCCCAAACAGCAACTAATGGCGGGTTCTCCAATAGAAATGGAAAATTCTATAATAAATATGTCGGCTGGGAAGGGCTGTAGTGTTCTCGTCCTGCATATTCACAGCATGGGGAGAAGAAATAGAAGGTGGGAATAAAAACCAGGGAGGGAGCGTTTGGGCAGGGGTTTACCGATGGCAGGGATGTGAAACGCATGAGCCAGAGCCCCGAATTTGAGGTTTCAGCTCCAGATGTGATTTTTATGGAATTCTGTAGCTGTTAAATCACAGTTTGTAGCATCTTAGAGGGCAGCTAAAGCCGGAACAGCATCCCCTTCTCTGGGCTCCTGTTGTCCAAAGGGCAGGGACCTCAAAGCATCCCTGGAGAAGAGTGTGTGTGGCTGATTTGGGGCTGACTGGTCGGCACCAGGGAACTTTCTCTTATGGGAAAAGCTGGTAATTGATCATCTGCTGCCACTTTCTGCAAGGCCTTGATGGACAATCCCTTGTAGGCGGAACCCTGGAGGTGGTCACTGGCTGGGTTGCAGCATGGATTTTGTGAGGTTTTGTCTATCTTGAGGGGAGATTCCTCTGAGGGTGGTGAGAGCCTGGCCCAGGTTGCCCCAAGAAGCTGTGGCTGCCCCATCCCTGGAGGGGTTCAAGGGCAGGTTGGAGGGGACTTGGAGCAAGCTGGTGTGGTGGGAGGTGTCCCTGCCCAGGGCAGGGGGTGGGACCGTGTGGTCTTTAAGGTCCCTTCCCACCCGTTCTATGATTTGTGTTGGTGGCCGTGAGCTGCAAGTGCAGTAAGCTGTGTGTTAGAAATAATCCATCCCTGTTCTGCATGGCCAACACTGGGCTTCCACCTGTTTCATGGCCGTGTGGCTGGAGCGGGGTTTGCCTCGTGTGAGGAATGGTGCGAGGGATGCGGGATGCCGTCGGGGTGCCATCGGGATGCTGTTGGGANTGCCCCAAGAAGCTGTGGCTGCCCCATCCCTGGAGGGGTTCAAGGGCAGGTTGGAAGGGGCTTGGAGCAACCTGGTGTGGTGGGAGGTGTCCCTGCCCAGGACAGGGGGTGGGACCAGGTGGTCTTTAAGGTCCCTTCCCACCCGTTCTATGATTTGTGTTGGTGGCCGTGAGCTGCAAGTGCAGCAAGCTGTGTGTTAGAAATAATCCATCCCTGTTCTGCATGGCCAACACTGGGCTTCCACCCGTTTCATGGCCGTGTGGCTGGAGCGGGGTTCGCCTCGTGTGAGGGATGGTGTGAGGGATGCAGGATGCCATCAGGGTGCCATCGGGATGCTGTTGGGATGCCTCAGGGATGGCTGCTCCAGCGGTGACCTCTCTCTCTCTGTCTCTCCCCTCACTGCCTGTCCAGTCCCGTCAGACCCCGGAGGGTGAGTTCCTGCCGCTGGACCAGCTGGAGCTGGACGTGGGCTTCAGCACGGGGGCCGACCAGCTTTTCCTGGTGTCCCCGCTCACCATCTGCCACGTGATAGATGCCAAGAGCCCCTTCTACGACCTCTCCCAGCGCAGCATGCAGACGGAGCAGTTCGAGATTGTCGTCATCCTGGAGGGCATCGTGGAAACCACGGGTGAGTAGAGGAAGCTCCGTGAAGGAGACGCGGCCCTGCCGGACTGCCCACCCGCGGGCCGACAACTGGGCCCTTCAGGTTGCCCTTTCTCCCAACGCCGTGGTCAGAATGTGCCAACGCTTTGGGGCGGCCCGAGTCGTGTTTTTTCCTAATCGCTGAACCCGTTGGAGGGAGGTTTGGCAGGGAGAATGCTGGAGGGATGTTTGGCAACGTGTCTGTTACCAAGGCGACGCGCTCCGGCCCTCCCAGCGAGGCCCAGAAACCTCAGTCGCGGTTGCCAGGGTGGCTCAGGGTGCAGGGATGGAGGGATCCATCGTGGCCCGGCGGCCATGCTGCGGCCCCGGCCCGGGGGGGGTGATGCTTCCCGGGGGGACGTTCAGAAGATCTTTAATAATTTTTCAGTCTCGATATGGCAGTGTTTCTGTGCCGGGCTACTGCTCTAGCGCGGGGGGCAAGCTCCGAGCCTGCGGTGTTCTAGTGCCCCGGGGGGCTGGGGGCAGCGGGGGTGAATTATCCGTGGTGTTCAATGAAAAATCCCTGCTATTTCCAGAAAAACTCCCTGATATTTCAAGAAACACACCCCCCCCTCAGCTATTAACATAACTGGTTCATGTAAGGATTTGAGGGCTGACGCGCAGACCACAGGACTCCAGGTTGTTTTTTGGTTGGTTGGTTTTGTCTTTTTTTACTGGCAGAACTGTTTTAAAACACAAATGAGGGAAGAAACACAATTTTGTAAATAGCTCACTGGAATTTTAAAACAAAGCGGTGTGTTTGTATACTCCCGAGTTTGTTTTTTGTAAATGTTTCAGACTCAGACATTATATACAGAACAGGGGGAAAAAAAAAAAAAAAAAAAAAGTGGTGTTTTCTGGCTCTGTGAAGCCTAACTCGTAAGCCTGCAAATTTTGTGACCTAGTTTTATAAGATGAGATGAATATTGGGTAAAATAGAGCAAAATGTGCTCTATCTTGATAACATGTAGAAGGATGAAAGGGTTTGAAAGTTTTAAAAAAAAAAAAAAATCCTTAAAACTGTGAATAAATGAGAAAGGAGGAGAGTTCTAGAGCTAGAGGGCAGCTGGGCTGGAGGAAAGCCGGTGTCGGCGGTGGTGAGACACGTAAATACGGAGGTGGAGGTGCTGCAGGTGGTGGCGAGGAGGAAAAGGCCTTCTTTGTGGGACTGCCTCGTAATAAACCCTGGAGGGGATTGTTATAAGCTACAGTGCTTCTTGTTGATGGTTTCCAGCAGGTAGCTTTTGCTTTTTTATAAATAAAAGAGGAGTGGACAAAACTCGCAGGAATTTGGGGCCCATCTCTCTGTCCTGGTGCTCTTCCAACAGGATCTTTATTGCAGTTCCCACCTCCCCTTTAGGGCTTGAAGGGTCACCCACCTTAAAGCCAAACCATGTTTGATGAGACAGAGGCCTTGCTCTGGGATCCAACAGCAATCTGTGTGCACAGACGTGGGCAATTTCCTATGTATAAAAAAAAGTGGAAAATGTTTCATATAGGGGGAAACTTCATGTTCCGTAGGGGCCTGGAACATCCCTCTGCTGAGGAAAGGCTGAGGGACTTGGGTCTGTTTAGTCTGGAGAAGACTGAGGGGGGATCTGATCAACGCCTATAAATACTTCAAGGGTGGGTGTCAGGAGGATGGGGCCAGTCTTTTTTCAGTGGTGCCCAGGGACAGGACAAGGGGAAACGGGCACAAAGTTGAATATAAGAAGTTCCATCTCAACATGAGGAGGAACTTCTTTGCTGTGAGGGTGGCAGAGCCCTGGCAGAGGCTGGCCAGGGAGGTGGTGGAGTCTCCTTCTCTGGAGACATTCAAACCCACCTGGACACGTTCCTGTGGGACCTGCTCTGGGTGGACCTGCTCTGGCAGGGGGTTGGAGTAGATGATCTCCAGAGGTCCCTTCCAACCCCATTTCATTCTGTGATTCAGATGAAATATGTACCGACTTCTCTTTGTGGAAATAATATCTTGCCAAAATCCTCCCTCTAAGCTGTCTTAATTTATACGTTTTGCATCTAACAGCCCACGGTCACTCCAGAACAGAAGCAATAATTCGAAGGGGGTTATTAGAAATATTAGGGAATAATTTTCAGCTTGCTCTGCTGGATGTTCTGTGGATGAAGGCGCTCTGCGCGCTCATCCTCCTCGGTGTGAGACCATCACCTGCCCTCGCTGCAGGGTGTACGCGATGTCAGAAGCTCAGTGCAAGCCTTGAGTGTCTGCTGGCATGGCAAGAACAGACATAACTCCCAGCTGTTTGGAAACCAGGGTGCTATTTTGGGCTAGGTGTAAAAACAATGCTTGTTCGTTGGGTTTTTGGGTTTTGTTTCTGTGTTGTTTTTTTTTTTTTTTGTCTGGGAAAGTGAGTGAGTAGGTCATACATTTCAAAAGGCTTTCCCAAGTAATTTTGATTGCGTGTGGGTGGAGAAAGCATGGTGGTGGTGGTACTGGTGGGTCTTGGAGGGGTTGGACTGAGCCACGTGGATTTGGGGAGAATCCTGTGGATGGTGAACTCGGAGACTGCGGGAAGTAGGTTGGAGGAAGATGAAATAAATTCTGGTTCATTTGCAAATGAGCCAAAGTTTGAGCTTTGAGTGTTGGAAGTTGTGGATTCTCCTTCTCTGGAGACATTCAAACCCCACCCGGACACGTTCCTGTCCAACTGCTCTGGCAGGGGATTGGACCAGAGGTCCCTTCCAACTCCATATCGTTCTGTGATTCTCTCTCAGACCTTGGCTGTGGTCCCTTGTGTTTTGAGTTTGGAAATGCAATCACAACGTTCTGTTAATCCGTATTTAATTTAACGATGAGTGAGACCTGTGCAGACAGGACAGTGGCCTCCAGAGAGCAGCTCTCTTCTACAGCCCTGTTCTTAACCATGGGTGTCTCCTTCATCCCAGGAGTGAAATAGGAAGTTCTTCACCCTGCAGTAAAACACCTACCTTTCAGCCTGTAAAGCCACCTCTGCAGTGGTTACCTGTTGCCCTCCCATCAATTACTGCGTGAAAAAAAAAATTGTCATAATTTTGTATCATTAAATATGAATTATAATCAAATTGGATGTTGAAATGGATGAATTTGTGCAGTGAGGCAGTCCCGTCATTGGGTTTCTTGCCAAAGGCAAGAGGTCCAAAAGCCAACCTGAAGCCAGGTGGTGACGGGAGCTGATGGCATTTATCCTTGTGCTGCCACAGGCCAGGGCAGCGTTCCCTCATCAGGGCATCTTCTGGGGACTCTTTCTTGAGTTTAAAATCGGACTCCAGCTCTAATTTTTGCCTCTGAAAACAGTTCTTTCCCTCAGCTCTAGAGGCACCGCTTGGCTTCTGACTCACTGGCCAGCTCAGAGGATCTGATAAAATGACATGGTTTCTGCATGAGGTCGTTTTAAGCAACCTTGTAATACAGCCAGGTTTCTAGCGCTGCTGGCTGCTTTGCTTTTGTTGTAAAAATTGACTTGGAGAGCGTCAATACCATGGGGATAAACTGTTTGTTTTTTTTTTTAACCGGTCCCAGAAAGGCGGCACCGAGGAACCGGGCTGTTTGCTCCCCACTGCCACGTCCTCACCAGGCATCCCCCCGGACGCTTCTCTAACCCTCATTTGTAGGATTTTTAACGGAAAAGGCTGTGATAGTCATCAGAGTTTTTCAACTTGCAGAGTTTAAAGGGGGAGGTAATGCTTCCAGCCTGCGCTCCTGGCTTGTTTTTTCAAGTGAATGATTTTCTACGTCTGCCTGAAAAAACGCTGTGAAATTGTAAAGAACCGAGTCACTGGCGCGCGTCTCCCGTGTCCTGTGGAGATCTGCTGGCCCCAACGTCAAGAATTGGGAGGCAAGCAAATAACAGTAACAAATAACAAAAATATTTATTTCCTGGTATGCTCTTAGCACTTCTTTTGTTCTGTTTGTACTGACGTGACACAAGTGGCCTTTAGTCCGGGTCTGAAGGAGGCAGAAATACCTGTAAAGCATAATTGCAGACTTCTGGTTCAACAAAGTCAAAATATGAGAGAATTCGAGTCGCTGGAAGGATCAGTGGGGTGGATGCAGAGCTCTTGATGTGCTTTGAAATGCCCCAACTTTTAACTGTCCTATAAATGATGGTTTCAAAACACATTTAGCAATTTCTACACCGTGGTGTGAGCGTGTGGTGCCACCGCGTCGGGGAGATGCATGACGGCCGGGGGGTGACACAGGGACAGCACCATCTGGGGGTACCACCTTTGAAGGATCCTGTTTTCTTTGCCATTTCTCACGTCATTCCTTTCTCATCCCCATCCTGCGCTATGGCCGTGTGGTGCGGGACAGGGTGCAACTGCCTTACAAATTATAAAAAGTATTAGAAGGTATTTAATATTTCTCACTTTAATATTGTATTTATAATAAATAGGGATCTAGGAGTCCTAATAGCATTCGGTTTGAGCCAGCTCTGGCTTTCGATGGAGACTTAGAGCCTCTTGGTTTTCTCCAGTAGGTGCTTGTGAAGATTTTTCTTTCTCTTTAACTTTGTTTTCTGCTTTAATCAGTTGACTTTTGATAAGCAATGTTGCCAAAGGGTTTAGAGAATTAGTAAATATATACAATAAATTTTGTTTTGACTGTCTGCAGAGACAGTAAAGATTTTTTTTGGAGAAGTCTAATGAGTTGTTTAAGCAGGATCTTCTTGCTTAGAAATCCCACTTGGCTGATTAAAATCACCATTTCCGATGCCTTCTCTCATTAAATCATATAAAACTGATTTCTCATAGATGCCTCCCAACTTGATTAAGTTAATTTACTGCCTCGTCACTGAAATTTTAATTTCTGGAAATATCAACATTTCTTTATGCTTTCCTCACCCTCCTTAATTACAGCTTTTAGGCCGTGTGGATAATGAGAGGTGGGGAGTGGGAAGCGGCTGCAGCGTGTCCCCGGAGGGAAGGAAGCTGGGGTCTTCGAACCCCTTCTGGACCTCCCTGGGGGAGCGCCGGGCCGAGCTCTGCAGGGCCCCTCTCTCCTCCCCTCCCCTTTTCCAGCCCTTTCTTTTGGGAAACAGAAGAAAAAATCTCTCAGTGGACAGATATTTTTTAGGAGCTCATGGGAGGGGTCATGGCCATGGATGCTTTAGGTAACCATGGGTGGCTCCTGCCTCTCCTCTGCCTCCTCCATCACCTGAAGACTCAAGCTCCCGGGTGGGGAGAGCTCTGGGGTCACCCCAGAGAGCCTAGGACCTTGCCCTGGGAATGCCAGGGGATGCTCAGGGTTGGCTCTGGGGTTTGGGTTGTTTCCATCTATTGAGTGTCAATCAGTGGTGGGAGAGTCTCACAGCTGAGATGTTCCAATGGCTTTGTGGGATCCGAAGATGGTTATGATTCATAAGGGTAATTGCTAATCATTTGGGATTATTTTTGATATATATTCAACCCCTCCATTATTATGATAACATATAATTTTGAAGAACACTCAGAGCATTTATTTTCAAAACCTATTGTCCCCATTTCACATTATTGTGATGGAGAATTTGAAGCTCTGTTGGCAGCAAACCTTCCTGGTAGTGTTCATGGGAAGAACAAGTTTTGACTCTTGTGCTGGATTCCCCTTCTGGAGCTTTGCCTCTGCCTGCACTGGGGAGTACGTAGCCTTTTACAATTGCAGTATTGTCCTGCGACTTACCGATAAGCTGCTGAAATTGCTAAAAAAATAAGAAGAACCTGAAACGTAGAGAAACCTGGCAGGGATGGTATGTGCATCCATTTTCAAAACTCATTAAATCTTATTTTGGAAACCTTTTCACATCATTTTCTGATTAAAGAAATCAAACAGCCTGCCAGGCTTTTTAATTAAATAAATAGAGATGGAATCAAAGGCGTATTCCACTGGCTTTACTTTTAAAAACATGAATAGCTTGAATTATGAAACGGTTGGGTCTCCATAGGAAGGTTTCTCTCGGAAACAGATACTTGGGAATGATTTCAAAACTGAAACAACGTGAGCGAACAAAGGGCTGTAATACAGATCTGAAAGCGAATGTCATTTAGATAATTTCTAGGGCTATTTAAAAAGGTTTTTCCTGTGTATTATTTTCAAGGTTGCTTAGCTTCAAAGAATCCCCAATAAAATTTAGCAGCTTTAGATGTGGAATTTAAAATACATTTATTCTGTTTTTATCTTACCAGTTGGATTTGGGGGCTTTTGTGCAGACATGGGCTAAGTGGTGTGGGCAGAGGACAGAAGAGGGGGAAAATCCTCTGGAGTCAATGGAGGAGTTAACCAGAGTCAAAACATTGCAGCACTTGGTGGTTGATAGACTTCATAAATGAGGCTTGGTCATCCTCTCGCTTTCCTCCTCCGCTCTCTTAAAGTGGTTTTTGTGACCAGATCTTGGTGTTCGTAAAGTATTATCAACCTCGTTGTGTTGGCAGGACAGAAATTGGGATAGGGAGGTGGAACGAGGAGCTGAAGGTGCAGAGCAGGCACCACGTGTGCCAGCATTGCTCCACCAGTGATGGCTCCTTGGTTGCTCTGGCCTTGCCAGTCTGCACGAGGATGGCACCAAGCTGTCTGTAGCTCTGGTTTGGTGGATTATGGTGGACCTGCACGTGTGTCGTGGACCTCTTTGTCATGGTCTTTGGCGAGGGATGAGACGAGTCCTCACCTTCTCCATCAGTGGGAGGGGATGAGGGTCTTGGGGAGCCCAAGTCAGCTTTCACCAGGGATAACTCAGGGTGGTGAGAGCCTGGCCCAAGTTGCCCCGAGAAGCTGTGGCTGCCCCATCCCTGGAGGGGTTCAAGGGCAGGTTGGAGGGGGCTTGGAGCAACCTGGTCTGGTGGGAGGTGTCCCTGCCCAGGGCAAAAAAAAAAAAAAAAAAAAAAAAAAAAAAAAAAAAAAAAAAAAAAAATATGATTCTATGAACTTGATGGCTAAATTTGCTTAGAGATCATCTCTCTGAACCACTTTTCTGCAATTTATTACAGAATCACAAGCGGTTGTGGTTGGAAGGGACCTCTGGAGGTCGAATGGTCCAAACCCACTCCTCAAGCAGAGCCCCCTAGACCAGGTTACCCAGGACCATGTCCAGGTGGCTTTAGCGTATCTCCAAGGAGGGACACTCCACCACTGTTTTAGTCCTGAGACATCAGTGATGTGTCTTAGACAGGAAGGTGACTGGGAAAGAACAATTCAGCCTTTCTACAAAATGAAAGTGTTTTTGTGTTTTGTTTTTTTTTTTTTTTCCTAAGCATAGCCTAAAGATGATAAAAGAGCCATTAAAAATGTTGTGGTCTTAGCAGTTCAGCACATCTTTTTTTTCTTTTTTTCTTTTTTTTTTTTTTTCCCAGTGCTACCATTATATAAAACCCACTAGTTTTTTAAACCCAATATTTGCTGGCCGTACTGGGAAACGCGTTTGTCACTTGTCAAAGCCAGGATGTGCTGAAATTGGGGCTCTCACCGCCCAGCCTCCCCCTGCTGCTCAGGTGCAGCACGGCCAAAGGGCTCCTCTGGATCCCCCACCCCAAAAAAAGGTGGGGGGGGGGCGGGGGGGAAATAAGCATTTTTTTTAATGCTAATGAAAAGATTTAAGGTTCTGGGAAAAGCATACGGGTTTGTGTGTTGAGTTTTCAAGGAGGCAGAACTGGGCGAGAACGGTTTTGGTACCTGCATCCCTTACGTAAGTTGCAGCCGTTGGGTTTTGGATAACGCATCCCTCTTCCTGCCAAAGGCAGCAATTCCCCAAAGCCTGGAATTTCACTGCAGAAAGCCTTCGTGCCTCTTCCTCTCTTTTTTTTTTTTTGTTGTTTATTGTTTTTTTTTTCTGCCCCCTTAGATCTCTTTGGAGATACAGGAGAGAAAAACGCTGGTGGTTTTAATCTGGAGCTCTGCAGGAGCTTTCCTTTCACCATATATAATCTGAATAACCGGTGATTCATCAGAAGTCATGTCTCTTGCAAAAAAATAAAAATACTTGTTCACGCCTAATCAAACAGCAGACATTCTCCTTGAACAAGCGTTTTTTTTTTTTTTTCCTGCTGATCTTCTGCTGTGTGTGCTGGCACGGGCAGACCTTGTAGCATCAGTACACGCAGCTAGTTCTGTTTTTCCCGTGAGTGGGTGTCGGAGGGCTCAGCACAGGGGGAGTGACATGTGCGATCATCCGGAAAACTCGGGAGCACTAAAACTTGATCTCTGATATAAATCTGCGCCGTGCCTCCGGGAAACGAGAGAATTATGAGTACCCGCTGCCCTGCTGAGGCTGGAGGGATGCAGGATGTCCCCGCTGGGGCTGGGGGACAGTGATGGGGAGGGGCAGGGACATGGAGAGGCTGCTCACTAAATATAGACCCCAATTGCTCCTCTGAGAAATTCATAGGTGAACAAGAAATCTCCACAGTGCTCAAATTCTGCTGTTCCTCGCCTATTTTTTTTTTTTTTCAGTTAAGCATAAAATGGAGATCTTAATTTTATTCTCATCCTCATACCATCGCTCCCTCTCCTGAGTTGTATAAATGATTTAAGGATTTATATATTTTTTTTTTTTGGTATTTCTGGACAGAAGAAAAGCTGTGGCTAACAGTAGCCCCGGTACTGGAGTCACAAGGATGCTGCTGGGGATCTGCAGGAAGAACAGTTTAAAGACCTGTGTAACTCAGGGGGGCCTATGGGTTGGGCCAGGATCTGAGTTTGAGCCATTGTGAATCCGAGGGACATTTTACTTAAATCCACTCGGGCCATTTTGGCTGTTCCTGGAGCTGTGTTTGTGCAGAACAAGCACACGTGAGCAGCGGGAGAGGTGCCAGTGCCTGGGGCTCTGGGGCTGCAGGGAACACTCAGCCCCTGTGGTCCCTGACCCCCCTAAGCCCCAGGTAGGGTTGATATAAAGGATGGAGACATTAATTTCCCGTCAGCGACCAGGCTGGGCTTCCAGCAAGGCTGTCGCCTTAAACGGAATTTAATGGGAGTTAAATGGGAAAACTTGCATTTTTGGTATTGTCGAAGCAATGCATTCCTGCTTCCAAGAGCTGCGCTTTTTAGCCATTTCCTCGTATATTGCATCTTTCTCTTTTTTTTTTTTTTTTTCCCCCCTCTTGTTTGTTAACATTATTGTGAAATAAATTTTAAAAATTGCCTTCTTGCAGGCAGTCGCGTTCCCTCCTGCTCAGCAGCCCCATTCCTCTGCTTTGGGAGGAAATTAAGTCGATTTGACCTGATCCGCTCTGACAAATCCATTTTTGCCCCTGCTCGCAACCTCGCTGTCTTCCAGCTGATGGAAATTGTTTGATTGCTTCGTGTGGCAGCTTTCCTGATCTGAAGTTGGTGGGACGAGGCTGTAATGGGGCTTCTGAGGCAGGGGACGAGCAACGGGGCAGCAAGTCAGCAAAAAAAATAATCTTGTGATATCAAGAGGTGAAAATACTGATATTTCTTGGGAAAGGCTTGTACACAATCACAGAATCACATGGAGTTGGAAGGGACCTCTGGACATTATCCAGTCCAACCCCCTGCGAGACTGGGTCCCACAGGAACGTGTCCAGGGGGGTTTGAATGTCTCCAGAGGAGACTCCACCACCTCTCTGGGCAGCCTCTGCCAGGGCCCTGCCACCCTCACAGCAAAGAAGTTCCTCCTCATGTTTAGGTGGAACTTCTTATATTCAAGTTTGTGCCCATTCCCTCTTGTCCTGTCCCTGGGCACCACTGAAACAAGCCTGGCCCCATCCTCCTTACACCCACCCTTGATGTATTTATAGGTGTTGATCAGATCCCCCCCTCAGCCTTCTCTTCTCCAGACTAAAAAGACCCAAGTCCCTCAGCCTTTCCTCAGCAGAGAGATGCTCCAAGCCCCTCATCATCTCTGTAGCCCTCTGCTGTCCCCTCTCCAGCAGTTCCCTGTCCTTCTGGAACTGGGGAGCCCAGAACTGGTCCCAGTGCTCCAGATGGGGCCTCCCCAGGGCAGGGCAGAGGGGCAGGATGACTCCCTCCACCTGATGGTCACACTCTTCTTCATGCCCCCCAGGATGCCATTGGCCTTCTTGGCCACAAGGGCACATTGCTGGCTCATGGGCATCCTGGTGTCCACCAGGACTCCCAGGTCTTTCTCCTCAGAGCTGCTCTCACCCAACCTGTCCTCGTGCAGGGGGTTTTTCCTCCCCAGGTGCAGCACCTGCACTTGCCTTTATTGAAGTTCATCAGGTTCCTCTCTGCCCAACAGAGCCCTGGTAGCGGGCTCTGTGGAGCCCTTCTAGCTTGACTTCAGTTTGTAAACCAGGATTAATTAGCATTGCATGGGTGCAAAACAGGGGGTTGGAGCAGTTTGTACATTGCTGTGTTCCTTATTTTTTTTCCACACAATGATAATTTTTCATATTTTCAAAGTTGAAAAATTCCTCGTACCTTTTCATTACTCAGAAATTCTGCAGAGTCACTGCTGAACATCAGCATCCTCCAGTCTTCAGATGGTTTTTTCTTGCTATTAAATCTTACCTGTTACAAACCCAAGGTTTTTAGTCTCTTGCCTGAGGGTTCGGCTATGAAGACGTGAAGTGCTCCCTGGCTGGACCTGATCATCCAGCCCTAACCCCTTCACCTAAAGAAGCACAAACCCACGGTTATCCTCCCCAACGGATGGTGTTAGGAATACCCTTAGGAGCCAGGGTTTTCCTCCAAGTGAAGCATTTCTTACCGTTGTTGTTCAGCTGTGTTTGCTCCTTAGAAATCGAGGTTCCTAATTTGCTGTACTCTTTGCAAGCATAGCTGCTGTGGTTTACCAGTGACATCCTTCTGTTTGTCACTGCATATACACACAAGTTTTCAGTAAACCATCCTAATTCAGTTTTATTTAATGGTTTTAAACTGAAAGAGGGGAGATGGAGCTGAGATGTGGGGAAGAACTTGTTTGGTGTGAGGGTGGTGAGAGCCTGGCCCAGGTTGCCCAGAGAAGTTGTGGCTGCCCCATCCCTGGAGGGGTTCAAGGGCAGGTTGGAGGGGGCTTGGAGCAACCTGGTGTGGTGGGAGGTGTCCCTGCCCAGGGCAGGGGTTGGCACTGGATGGGTTTTGAGGTCCTTTCCAACCCAAACCATTCTATGATACTAATTCAGAAGGGCATGAACCAGGTGAGGCTGTGCTATCCATCAGTCCCCCAGCCCCTTGGACAGAGCTTTACTATTGTATTATTTGTAGGATTTTCCTAAATTTTGCACTTGACTGATGATGAGGAATGATCTGCCCAGGGATTTGATGGGTGGGTTTGGAATCTGCATTGCATGGAGTTTCCTTGGAGTATTCTCAGCCAGCGAGCACTTCTATCAGACAGGTAGCAGGTTTCTTCTGAGCATGCTGGGGGGCACGATGGTGGGAAGGAGGGAGCCTGACCTTCTGACACTCCCTACATTTATGGGATTTCTTCTGGGGTTCCCTATGAATTGTCGCCAGGAAGAGCAGTTGTGCCAATTTCATTTTATTATTAATGAAAAACTGCAAATATACCCTTTAGGAGTTTCTAGGGTGCATCTGAAGTGGCAAAAATTTGTGTGCGTTCCCAAGAAGAAAATAAATGCTCATTCTCTGTGTACTTTAGTTATTAATTAACAAAGTCTTTCCCTTCCCTTCAACGTTTGCATAATCACTTATGTGGACTCTTAAAACTCGTTAAAAAATTGTATAGGCATTTTATTCTATATTGAAGTTACTGAAGTGACAATATTTCACAGTCTGGGATGGCAGAAAGGCATTAGGATGAGTTTCAACTCTTGGAGAGTCTCTTGCTGCTTTATTATGCTGCTCGGGTCATTTTTGTTGGCTGATACTGGGCCAGATCATAGGGCGATAATGTAGTGTAATAAATATAGTAATACAAGTATATATAAGTAATTTATGTAGAAGTACATAAGTATAGTAAATTCAGCCCTGTAGAGGGGTAAATGAGGTGGACACCTCCGGCTGATGTACAAAGCTGTGATCTGTGGTATAAAGTGTATTCAGTGTGTTTGGTGTTGGCGGGGTACAAAGGGATGCCATGGCTGAATGGCACGTGATTGGGCGTGCGTGGTAGATGGCACTTGAGAAGATGTATTTCTTTCATTAAGTACAGAAATGCACTTTCTTTCCTAATTTCCATCACTGCAGCCAAGTCTACGAAGACTCATTCTGTTTTAAATTTTTTTCCTCGTAGTGAAACCTTGATATTGAAACTATCCTAACTGACGAAAGTGTCAGGGAAGAGAAAAACAAAATCAGGCCTTTGAGATACAGAGGGAGTCCCCCAAGATACCTGAAATCGCCACCTTTTTCTGAAGGACCACCCAGCTACCTTTATTTTCCCCATAGGTGACATGTCTTGGCACGGTTGGGAAGGCAGGCATCGAAGTCTCAAGACATTGGTGAATGCTTTAGAATAACTCGGTGGGAATTCAGCTCCCAGGACTAAGTAGGAAAAAGATCTGTGGTACCAAGAGAAGACAATTGGGTAGCAGATTGTTAGTAAAGACACGTCTCCAAACATATCAGTTATATTCCTTGAGTAAAGCATCCAATGATATATTCTGTGTATGTACCTTCATTTCTACTGTGGGTAGAGAGAGGTTATTTAGTGGGAAAATACATGGCCAGTAACTGGAGTTTGTTTCATTCTGGGGAAAAAAAAAAAAAAAAGTAGCTGCATTTCACCCTTTTTAAACTTAATTTGAGCTCCTCCCAACTTGTGACCATAAATGATGAGTAAGTGTATAAGGCTGTGGCTTCCTGGTGGGAAGGACGGAGGGGAGGAAGGGCAGGCAGGACCATTTGAGGAGGCAGAAACAATGAAATTAAGCCCGTTAAACTTAGTTAAGGTAAAGCACTGTCTGCTGACTCTGTTTCTTGCCGGGCTGCCTTTTATTAATCAAGGACATGCTTGTCTTCATGGCTCCTCAGAGCTCAGCATGGCCCTTCCCTAGGGTTGCAGCTGCTGGGGAGCTGCCCAGGAGGATGGTGGAGTTGAGGTCACCCCAAATCCCATATGCCCTGGCTGGGACAGTCCCGGAGAGGAGGCTGGGTCTCTCGTTCGATCCACTTACCTGGAGTTATGGTCTGTTAATCCATTTATATTTTTTTTGTCTGTTTGCTTGCTCAGTGTAAAAGATGGCTCCAGAACTAGGTCTTCTGTTGTGTTTTCTGTTTGGAGAACAGCTCTCCAAAAACCCAAGCCCAGTTTTGGAGGTTTTTAGAGGTTTTTCCTGCCTGTCCTGGGAGGCAGGCTTGGTTACGGCTGTTAGCAATCATGTCCCAGAACAAGGATGGAGCTCAGTCTCCTGTGCCCGTGTGTTTCCACAGCTTGGTGTGGCTGTAGCAGGTGAGGATGGGGCCACTGGACCCTGTGGAACTACTCATGGTGGCCAAAAGGTGTTGGGTACTGGTCCCCACATCCTGCCCATGGTTCTACACCAGAACCTTCACCAAGATTTATTTCTTGTGGAGATGAGCCTGAATATTCCCTGTCCTCTTGGCTTTGGCGTCAGTCTGAGCACAGGAAAGATGGTGTATCTACTTTCTTTTTTGAAATCCATGGGCTTTGGCAGTGGGACAAGGCCCGTCAGTGTCCTCATCGCAGCGAGTGATGCACTGTTTTCTCTGTTTCTCACCAAGCCTTTGTGGGGAAATAAAGTAAATCTCCTGGGTTTTGGGGCATGCTGCTCACTGGGTATTTTGACAGGGAAATCCCCAAGCCCAGAGCCGGTGAGATGGCTCATGGTGGCCAAGGGCTGTCTCAGCCTCAGGGATGTTATTTGCCATATTTGAGCAATACATTGCACGTATTTGGGCAGCGGCGGGGCCAGGGGTGCTCTGCTTTAATGGGAGTATTTTGTGTTTTGTATTGAAGGCTTAGACATTATTTTTATGTAGCAACTCATTTCCTCTCCCTAGTTAACACATCGGATCAACCATCAAGGCAGACGTTCCCTGGATGGTTATCCTCAATGAATTATTAATGATATTGTTGGGGTTTTTTGTCAGCAGCCAATTGATGCATCTTCAGCATTATTTAGTTTTTTTTAAAAATAGTATTCATCAGGGTACCTGCCTCCGGCAGATGTTCTCTCTGTTTAAAACCTGGAAGAAATGCCCAGCTGTCTTCTCCATGGATACCTGCTGCTGGTCCTGGATACCTTTATGCTCGCTATTCTTTATTTCGAGCACTGCACAATGGGAGGCTTTTTACCAAATCTTTCATCTCGCGGGTGGTTCCTCACGCACTTGCTCACCCAAAGGGTCATGGATTGCGATCCAAGAAAAAAACCCAACAAATTAAATATTGCTGAAAGCTCTCCCATTAGTGTTCTGGAAGCCTGAGAAGAGGCTCCTTCTAATATCATTTATATGTTTGGAATGCTGGAGGACACTTGTTTTGTCCTAAAGAGCTTCTCTGGGGTTTGCTTGCCCTGAAGTACGTGGTGTCCTGGGCTGGTCGGGTGGGCTGAGATGTGGCCGTGCTGTCCGATGCTCAGGGACAGCAGGGGTGGCCCAGGGATGGTGCACGGTGTGGGGGGCTTTTCTGCTTAGGGCTAAAAATGCTGTTTCTGGCAAACTGGTGACCATCAAACACAGGGTGTGCTGGGGTGGAATCCCACAGTCGCACTGAAGAGGCAGTGGAGCCCCAGTGGTGTCAGGAACGGGAGGGATGCGGTGCCCTCAGCATCTCCCGCTGGTCCATCCATCCACTGTGGTTATTTCATGTGACCGTGGTATTTACAGTTTTTTCCCCAAAACCTCTCTGCGTGGGGCTGTGTGGGAGCCCACTGAAGGGCAGGTGGGGACCACAGCCCTTCCCAGACGTGGGAAAACTGGTGGAACTCCAGTATTGCGTTTCCAGACATGCGTTTCTATTGCCAATTGAGCAAAGCAACCCTACCTCAGCAAAAAACCTGGCAGCCCTCGGCCCCTCCCAGCCATCCCCAGCTGGGTTACGGCTCCTGGGGGGCTCATCTCTGATGGAGGAACCTCCATAAAGGTTCATTCTTTCACCCACGGATGGAGGGGTAATTCGCAGGTGCTTCGCACTGGCTGCAGGGCTTCTGCGCTTTATGGGTGGCATAAAATAGTTGTAGTTTTCTTTTAAAGCCTTGTCATGCCTCTGTTTTGTTTTTGTTTTTTTTTTTTTTTTTTGTGTCAAGCCAGGGTGAGATTTAAGCTAAAGAGGACAGCTGTTTTTGCTGTGGGTGTTAGCAAAATCAAACCTTCACTATGTGCTGCTTTTAACTGACTGAATTATAGTAGAATTCTTTGTCAGGGAGAAGGGGAGAAAGCCTTTGGTGGGTAAAATGCTGTGATGTTTCAGGAGGACGCTTGGGGAAGGCTCATCTGAAATGTAATGAGGAGCTCCTGCGTTTTATGGAGGGGAAAAATGTGCTTGGGCTGGGAAGAGCCCGGAGGCTCTGTCTGT
>JAHREE010150408.1:12862-26292 GCA_033628505.1 Tringa tobata | reverse complement strand
GCAGCCTTTTGGGAGTTGATCACAGAATAAAAATTTACGACCCTCTCCCATCTTACCTGTCACTTAAGACAACTCCTTCTGCTTCTGGTGGAGCTATTGACAGTTGGAACGGAGTGTTGAAGTAATGCTGTTGCTCATCAGATCGATGTACTACTTCTCCTCCTCTGACCACCAAAAATCCAGAATCTCCCAAATTGGCTGTATGTAAACGGTGACTTGTTCTGTCCAGAACTACTATACACGCTGTACTGCTTCCTGGGAGCAAACAGAGGACAGTAACTGCAGTCAGCCTTACACAAATTGTTTATTCTTTCACCGGTTTAATTCGTTAGTCAAATATTCCAATTATTCAAATATCTATCAAAGCTTACAAATCAGGACAAATGGAAATACTAAATAATGCCAAAATTAATATATACTAAATATAGCAAAATGCTAGAAATCTTTGCGAGACAAACTACGATTTTTATATAGAACTTATTTTTCCTGCTTTGATTTTGGTAAACACATTATGCTGACAAATACCTGTTTTGTTCCACTTTATTTACAGTTTTCCATCCCAACATATGTCAGCACATTCTGCTATAGCACTGGATTTACAGAAGTCACATAAAATACTGAAATTCCGAAATCATTGAGATAATAGAATTCTAGTAGCATCCATACAATGCTAGGTGCTCTCCACACAGTTTCACTCATCAGCTGTAAATCAATCACGCCAAGTAAAGAACTGCTTGCAATTAAGTATTAGGTATTATTGCATTACTCTTGTCAGAATATTAAAATGCTTTTCTTCATAGTACCGCTCTGTAGAGCTATCTTTATGTTTGAAAAAAATAATCCCATCACATCATCAGGAAACAAACTTCACAAGTTTAAAGAAAACATGTTTCAAGAGACAAATACTATTCCAGATTAAAGTTAAGATAGCGCAGAAGTGTATCTGCTCATCAACCATGCCCAGAACTACCCCAGCCATGCCTGAGGGAACTGAGGAATTCTTGATTCATTCACTGGTAAGAGGCCACCAACTGTGCTTGGTTGCAAGCCACAAAAAGAACTGTACTGCAAAGATACCCATCCACAGACCAAGTCCTTCACAGCAATCAGCAATCACTTAATTTCTGCAAACAGGACAGCACATCCACCAAAAGAAC
Source organism: Tringa tobata (assembly GCA_033628505.1). Lineage (NCBI taxonomy): Eukaryota > Metazoa > Chordata > Aves > Charadriiformes > Scolopacidae > Tringa > Tringa tobata. The sequence continues at coordinate 25,135 of JAHREE010150408.1, read as the reverse complement.
TTTCACTCCCAAAGAGGGTGAAATACAGGTACAGCATTTCTTCTTGAGTGCTACCTCTAACGTTAAGTCCCTACATGACCAGCTGGTGAACAGGCTTCATCCTCCATCCTAACGTTCTTCCAGCAGGAGTTTCCAAGCGCAGCTCCATGTTGGACAGACCACAGGCTCAGAATGAGCTAAACTTAAAACCAGGCTTGCTGGTGCAGAGTCCAGCTGGCTCTAGGCACCACCTATTCCAGATGTTTCCCCTTCTAATACAGGGAGTTCCCTGCAATACACTCACACTTAAACCACTCTCTAGTGAATATATAGGACCTTCTCCACTCTTAGTGAATGGTAAGTCAAAGCAGTATCTTAGGAAAAATTCAGATTTTATATACGACTGCGTCCAAGATTGTTCTGCAACACACAAACAGTGTTTAAATAAATGGCACAGTTTCCTCTCACTTCAGTCTTATTTTAAAATATTTGCTAGATTCAATTCTGACAAACTAAGTATCAAGACTTAGAGCACAAGAGCAAGGGAAAGTTATTGCCTGATGAATCCTCCTTAATGAAGGCCTCTCCCTTCACTTTATTTTAAATAAACTCTAAATGCTCATTGCTGTGGTAATTCCAGGGTTTTATTTCTACTTCTAAAAATACTGTTCTCCGTTAAAGGAGAAACACTAGGGATCATTAGTTTCAAATTCTAACTCTATTAGCAGAGTGTAACTAGGAGGCCATGTGTGGAATGCAGATCTTGTGACTCAGCATATGCTGCTTTTCAGAATTCGAAAGGTCAAGCCAAGCAGGGCTGCCTCCGTCTCCAAAGCCGCTGTGAGAGCTCTCACCAGTGGCCCACTTCGTAGATCACTCACAGCTACATCTGCTTTGCACAAATAAGCGCTATTAAACGGACAGAATCCTAATGTAATTACCGACCACTGCTATTTTAGCCATACATAAGGTCACTTCTGAGGTTCGAACCTATTCTTTAGGCATATAATGCGAGAACATCTGTTCCGAAGCTCAGAAGACAAGTTAAATATAGCTTAGGCAGCACTCCCCTGGCAGAGGAGTTTAAGGTCAGGTGAGAAGCATGCGTATCACGCAGGGCAACGCTTTCTTGGTGCGTACAAGGTCATATGCCCTTTAAAAACATATTCTGTTTTCAAGGTTGTCAGCTGAGGCCAAATGTTGCCTCTCTATCTGCTCACTATTCCAAAGGCAGCTGGACGCCCTGCCTAAAGTCAAGTTTGACACAGAATGTCCTAAGCATCTACTTTAGTTTGCTTGCAAAAAAATCTGTAACGATTCCTTTCCCAAGAATTATAAAAATAATATACAGTACCAGTGATTGTATGATATAAGCTTTATATGCTTATATCATATAAGCATATATGTTGACTTAGTAACTGAAGTCAACCAATGAGGTTTAAAGTTCATTGGACATAAAAGGCAACGGGAGCAGTAAGGCAAGGAACAAGCAGAACTGCATCCAATTATCATCAGAAAGTATTTTTGCTTGCATAGCTTAAGCAGAAAGCCACAACCAACCATTAAGATTTTTCAAGGGAGAACAGTTATTTATACGTCTGTAACAGAGAGAAGGACTGCACATGCCACGGCGTATTCTACTGCTGAACTTGTTTTGCAAACTCTCTGCAAGCACTGCTGAATTACCACCCTTCACACAGGGCACTTGGCCTTTTTTTAATATATATATGAATGTATATACACACTTATGGCTATACACACACACGAACACCCTCTGCATTACTGAATGAAGATAGTTTTTAAACAAACCTTGACAAACATACATGAGAAAATAAGGATACTACCAGGACAACTACATTTCTACTTTTTTTTTTTGTTAATTAAAAGATAAATGCCTGGAAAATGATTGTAGAAGCTGACAACAGATTTAAGCAACCTTGACTAAGCAGATGTCTAGATAACATACAACACAGATCCAATGTAGATATTTTTGCTCTCTTACCAAGCAAAGGTACTTTGTTCTGCAGCAGCTCACAATAACCCGCGGTGAGAATCCCAACAGGGTTACTCGGCACAAACCGTCCTTCTTTCACTAAACGTTCACATGTTCGCATTAGAGTCCCTGAGAACTGAGAAGGGTCAACCCCATAGTCTCTCCAGCCGCCCACGCCATCTGCTACCCCTAGAAGAGAACAGAAAACAAGGGTTATATGAGCAGAAGTGGTTTCTGAAACAAGGCCTTTCATTCTGGACATCATTCGTGATATTCAGTGACTAAAAAGTAGGACATAGATCTTGCTTGAAAAACATTTTTGATTATGAAATAAATAAAAAAAAAAAAGAGCATAAGCATTTATAAGATAACTTCTGACATCAGCTCCTAGACAAATCTCTATAATCCGAATTGCCGAAGAGAAGGTAAATGTCTAATGCTGAGAACTCTGAGAGGAGGTTGACTTCAGTAAAGAACGGGAAATTTGGAGGGAAGGAGGGGTATTCAATCACATTAACCCTTGATTAAACCATTAAAAAGGAAAAAGAGTTTTTATTAGCTTTAAATAGGAAAGTTTTTAAGATTTTAAATAGGATAGAAATGATACAGAAATTCTTCCCTACTATTCAGCAGTCCAAAGTTTTTCCCTTAAGCTACTTGCACATATGATAATACTTTATATTTGGTAGTATCAATTTCTGTAGAAACTAAACTTCCATTTTAAAAGCGTGTTCAAAAAAACCACGTAACCAAAACAATGCTGGGACCTACCCCTGCAAGGATAGTGTGTCGCTTACAGCTTCAGCCAAGCAAGAGAATGAAAACTGACTACGATCCAGTCAATTTTCATTCAGTTATTCAAATCAGCCTAGACAGCAGAAAATTAGACCAATTCTACCAAAGCCTGGGAAGCTTCCAAGCAAAGATAGAGGCAAATAATGAAGATGCACATAGAAAAGGGGGGTGGTCAGAGGGAGATAAACAACAGGTATGATATTCTGCTGCTCATTTGGCTAAAGTATTTTGAACTTCCTCAATTGGCTTCAATGATAAAAGTAAAATACTGTCCAAAGGTATTTATGAGATAAAAATATTTCTACTTGGAAATTTTTCCAAAAATGTTTTTGATCCTCAACATGTAAGGGACTAACCATTTCAAGCATGGGTTTCTGGAACACAATAAAGCTAAAATACTATGTTCATGATAAAAGGACGAGTAGGCAATTTCAGAGCTCAGATTCTGCTGAAGAACAACAGCTTCCTCAGAAAAAAATGCCACTATCAGCAAAGGTATGAAAATTTGACCAAGAAGGTAGAACTAAGTTTGCCTCATCTACAAATGCCCTTCACATGGGACACCATCTGAAACTGAGACGGAAGGTTTAGAGCCGACCTTGGCACGAACTATAATCTGACAGGAGGTTATAGCCCAGATTCTCAACAGCCTATCAACATTAATCAGATTTCTCCCAAAAATAGTGCACAACCTTTTAGACACCTGCTTTGTCCGTTTGCTTTCTTAGAAGAATGCTACAGGAAGGCAGATCCCTGTATTCACCTCTTCAGACCAGACCCCAGGAAGAAGCTCGTAAAAGCAGCCCTGACATTCTCGGAAATGCCTTTTCTGGTTTCACCAAGAACAAACTAATCCTCTCTTCACAGGTCTCACAATTTCAGGTTAATGCTGGATTAACCCTTTGCTTTCCTCTGCTGTGCAGACAAGTCTAGAATAAGATATTATTAAGAAAAAGTTCTAGATCTAGAACTTGAAACGGAAACTAAGCTTCAGTTTGGATGACAATGCTCTACATGAAGTTACCAGATGAGTGGCTTTTTTTCCCCTTTAAGATGAACACAGTCCAGATATACTTTTCTCCAGCTGAATACAGCACTGCTTCACTGCCAACAGGGTTAACGCACTGAAAAGATGATGTTTGACAAGTATTGTCCACAGCTTTTGGCTCCTGAGGTGGTTACAAAACAAGCTCATCACCAGTTATGGAGTTCCCTCAAGCGATCTGTAAACCCTTTTTGTGTTAGTCTTCTTGGGAAACAGTTAAACAGAAATACTACAGCATTGAAATACTATAGCATTAAAATACAGCGCAAGAAAGCCGTCAGAGCAAGCACCTGGGAAGGTTAATTATCAAAACCGATTTCAAATTTTAAAGAAAAATAAGAGGATGCCACCTGATTGTTCACTTCTTACTCCAGGGCAGGAAATCTGAATCCGTAATCATGGCACCGTACTTCAAACTCTATCTTGAGCCGTGAAATGGCTTTGTCTGTCTGCCTTCCTGTCTGCTTTTTTTTTTTTCCCTCTGCCAGCACCTTCCAAAACAATCATCTTCTAGACGGTCCACAAGTAAGTCCTCTGACTTGGCTTTGTACCCCACCTCAGAGAACAGATTGTCTGCTTAAGAATCAAGAGGACAGTTGTGTGCGTTCCTTCTCCACGGCTGGCAGCGAGCAAAGGGGACCACCGCATTCAGGAGCGGGCCCCGGGGTTTGCTTCCACTGTAACCTCCACGACAGCTCAGCAGCTCCCTCACTCATGTACCACCACAGGCTTCTATTCCTTGGTTTGCCCAAAATGGACAATGTGGGGTTTTTTTGCAAAAGTTTGGGATTTTTTTTCCCCTCTTTTTCTTTGAACTGTATCTTTTGAAGATGATAAGTCAGGTAATTTAATTTAATTTAAATGACCTTGTTGGCTTATGAACACTGCCAGAGCAGTCAAATGCTTCCTCCTGCTCCAGCACAGAGCCAGGAATTACTGCTGCCCCCAAGATCAATGGCAGTGCAAAGGCAAAGCGCATTCAAGAAGCCTGATACCACACACTGCCACCTAGAAAACATCCACCTTTTTTATTTTTGCCTTAAAAGAAGATGTGTACGTTCCCTAAGACCTTTAAGCCATCCTGTCCTACCTTCAGCATGGTTTTAAAATGAACTGGGTATCTTTACACTCTATACGCTCAATATAAACTGAATGGTTTTATGGGAAAGGAATGTGTGATTTTAAAACAGACTGAATAAACCGCTATTGAAATAGATGAAATGTAAATGACAAGAAAACTTTGACATATCTGATATACAGCAAACAAGGAGCAAAACTATTTGTGAGATCTTTCAAACTCCAAAAGTAGCAAAACCTAAAAACTCAACTCATAAAAATGGACTAATGTTTACGGAAAAGCATGCTTTCCCTGTCCCCAAAGGAAAATTCAAAGGTACTGCTATTGGCAGCATTACTGCCAAGGAATAATGCCAAGTTCTATTCATTTATATTATCTCTGGTTTTATGTAAGACCAAAAAACCCCTGTAAATATTCAAATTAACTAGTTTTAACAAGGGACTATTCAGATTTTCATTTTCTCACATTTCACTGTAAAACATTAAATATTGTTTTCCAGTATCCACCATTTGACTTAAAATAACCATCTTACAAAATAGGAATCACAGGCCATTTAAGACAAACTGTATGGTAGAGTAAAATTGCTGAAATTCAACTGTAAAGTACCCTTGATTTTTTCTAAGCCATTCAGCTAACCAGAAAATTTTATAGAAATAGTATTTCTTTCGATATTCCCTGTCCAAGCCTATGCAGAAATGACACAAATGTCCATGTGACATAGCAAAATACCTGTGGCCAGAGGAATAACCACCGTAACTAAAACAATTGAAAATTTCACCATAAATTACTTCAAAAGAATAAATGCTTCTCAAGTGTTTAACTACGTTATGGAGACCTTTCACAGTTAACACTCCACCACATTGCCTTCTGTTGGAAAATACGCAAATACTACTGCCAGATTACATACTCACTGCATGTGTCAGTCCAAAAACTGGCTCTTTCTAACTTCTTAAAGATTCCGTGTATCAAGATCCCTCAGGGGGAGAAAGTTGCGATGAAGTTTCAAGACAAAGCACCAGTGACTGATGCTGCAGCACTGAAACTGAGCAAGTGAATATACTGGCACTGAAAACTTGTTAAAAATTTATTTCAAAATGCTAAAAGCACCTGGGATAAATACCAGATGAAATGCAAACGTGAAGTTGTTTTGGCTGCCAACACATAAGGTTAACTGCAGAAGCCCAGGGAACAGCCAGCCAGCCCTGAGATGAGCGGTATGTGCTTTTTCCTGCCCACTTTTATAAGTCAGATCCAAACGTTCTGTCTAGTTCAGACCAAATATAAACCAAACAGGCTTAAAGTTCAGAACAAAACCACACTGCTAATCAAACCCTGTTTAATATGGTGTTATGAGTGGAAGTCCTGGCTAGCTGGCAAACTAACCCACCCATGGTCAGAGTCCAAAAGTATCACCCTGCCCCAAAAATCTCTTGAAAGGTGGATACTTTCAAAGGTTGCATCAGCTAAGAATAATAATCACAGAGAGAAGCTCCAGGCAGGCACAAGTGAGCCAGCAGGAATTGCTTTCACACGCAACCACAATTAACTCTGTAAGACACCCCATGCATCCCACTGAACTTTAAATTTCTTGAGATTCTGACCTGAATTAGCATTGAATCACTGATAAAAGAACATCAAAAGAATAGATTTGTGACCGAATCTATTTCGCACCAAACACAGAAGGCTAAAACGGTAACAAAGTGCAACCTGTTGCACTTACACAAGTTTGAAATACAGCACCTAATTGTCAACATATCAGAACCAAGATAAACTGGTAAGATTTCTTGTGTTATCAGCGATGAGATAAATCACACACTTCAGTAAATTATCCAGCCAGAGCAAGTCGCATGCTCCAAGCCAGCGCTCCTAAAGCATCACTGGCAGCAGTTGTGGGATCACAGTGTTACAGCCAAACGGTGTCTTCTCCCCCCACCGAGTTTTGACAAAAAAATAACGTGGTTAAACACAAATCCCAGAAGGCAGACTGTGTGTGACTGATAACTAGTTACAAAAGGAAAGGTTACTTATTCACACTATGCATTTTAAAAGTTATAGCAGACCTTAAACTACCATTGCATGAAATAGAGAGGTACTGAAAGAATAACTGGCTAAGTGACAATGAGGAACAAAAAACAAGAAGCAAAGTGAGAGATAATATTGAAGGAGACTGAAGGAGAAAGAAGGAACTGAAAACATTAAATTGTGCATCTACTTCCACAAAAAAGCAGTAATTCCTTCTTTCCCCTCCTCCCCCCTTGCTACAATAGACTGTTGTTCCTGGAACAGGTTTTTACCAGGTAGATCTCTTAAACATTTTATTTAAGCCCCAGAAATCGCTCAGTGGATTTGGGAGCTACAGGAGAACACTAAACTGTTATTTATCTCTGAAAGTTTCGTAAAAACTTCCCTACGTAGTTATAACCACTTAATCTCTCAAGGCGTTGAGCAACCCTGGAACTCATTTCGTAGCTGAACCGCTCCTGATGGCTGCTGTTTAAACGCTGAGAAGGGGCAACTACTGCAGAACAGACCCCAGCCAAGCTCTGCTGAAATTACTTACAGCCCAAACAATCTCAGGCTCACAGTATTAACAGTGCGGGTGAACCAAAGTAAGCAGCATGAGATTTCTGCAACGTTTCCTGTGCCATAGGTATGATTAATGCTCACCTGCTGTACTGTGTTCAGCTTTGCTTGTTTCCTTCTGTGATTTCTGACAGAACCTGCTTTTTGTTCAAGCTAAGATGTGCGTATCAACAGAAAATTGTCTGCTAGCAAGGAGGATCAATAGCACTTACAATTAAAATAAGCATTCAATTGCAAATTCTGATCAGAATACATTGCGTGCAATGCCCTTCCAGAAGCTGTGGTAAAGAAGAATAACCTGATTTTAGTTTCATTCTCGGAAAGAGAGCTACCACATTTCTAAGAGGTTACATTCAATGTTACCTAAGAACAGCTCTGCTGACACTCGGATTAACTGTATTGACAAGAATGTCAGTGAATAGAATTGTTAATGGGGATGCTTCTCAATAATTTGTAGTTTCCCCACAAGTGACAGTACTTATGCTCCCATGTTAAAAAGGGAATTTCATTTGGTCTATTACAAACTAAGACACATAGGCTTTTTTTTTTTTTTCTAATCACTGATTATTCCCGCTAAGATGTCCGGGGTTCTCCCAATAAAGTAGGTGAAAGGCTACTCCGAAGCAAGCAGACAACTTGCCCCCTTTAGCGTGATAAGTTGTGACAAGATAGAAATCTCTTTAACAGGTACGATACCAAATAAACCACTTCACATTGTCTTACACGACCTTCAGGCACCAAAGTAAGAATCCCTTCCTCCTCTACAGTTGCCAGAACAACCTTGACATTTCGTCTACAAATCCTTTTATGTTTTGCAGTTTACTTTTCCTGATGACAGTGAGACTAACAATATTCCAGGGGCTTTGCCACTCTAGTGGTTTACAACCTCCCACGCAGGCTGCTGACAAACCCAATTTTCAAATCAAGTGCAATTACTTTCAGTTTAGAGTAGCTGCCCTACAATACCCTCTCCTCCCCTCCCAGTAAAAATCAAGATTTGCAGCAAACAGAAGAGTTACCATATTTTAACTTTGCAGTGGACAAACAGTACCCTGCTGCCAGACAGTTTTTTTCCTACTACTGCTGGGGGACAGAAATAGTTTGGAAGACTAGTCAAGTCACACTGGCTACACCCAAACTTCTGCCCAGCACAGACATTGTATAAGTGATGCTGTCACGGGATGCACATTGGTTGCTGCAATGTTTCAATAGTGAGTCACACAACAGCCTGGAAAATCCATAAAAAAATAGCAAAGACATCAGGAGCCTGATAAGGCAGGAACGAGCAAAAAAAGGCAGATCCCAACAACAGAAAAAAGAGATCACCAGCATGAGACATCTCAAAATTCATAAATATGCTTTTTAAGTTAATTTAAAAAAAATGTGGTTTGCTCCCTATGCACTAAAAATTCTACTTGCGTGTTCATTAGGAAAAAAATGAGATGTCACTTTCTGAAGAGTTTTGGTTTTCAGCTTTGAAGAACAGTATTTCTGTCTTCAAAAGTTACAAAGGCATGCCCTCAGATGTGAAGTAGTACTTAAGTCTCAAGAAGATATTAAGATATTTGAATATTTTGAGGATCCGGACAAGCAAGACAGTGAAGATACAGGAAGGTACAATATGGTACAAGCAGCAGCAAAAAGGAAACACAGGCCTGAATCATAAAGCTCTAGAGATTAGTATTAGTAGTAAAGCCATTTCCTTTTCTTAGGGTGACCCCAAAGGAAACACTCTGGTTCTCAGTTTCTTATTTCTCCCTGCGCTCAGAATGGGAAGAAAACATGCAAATTTGACAGGTACATCCCAGACAAAACTAAAAATAAGAGACAAATCCTCCAAGGATTCAAGCACACCAGTAATAGCCCTTATCAAGCCTCTAACAACTATGGGAGGACTGGAGATACCATGACTCTTCATAAGCTTTCTGTTGGTCTTACCATGAAAGGGTAAAGCATGGACTAGAAGACACTGTTAAATTTTCTGCCTTAAGACTATACAGTATACATATAACAAAAGAAGTGTTTAGCATTCTTCTGTCTGCTGTAAACACACCACCTCGTCAACTTTTGTTTGACCTAAGAAAATGAATCCCCAAGCACTCATGCCAAACGGCTGGGAGTAGCTCTTTCACTATTACACCACACCCATATCCATCCCACACAGGCATGCTTCCCACATATTGGTTCTAGAAAAGACTGGCACAGAAGAATTTAAAATTACTTATCTGGCATGGCTTTGTCACTGATGACTATTAGGACAGACTAAGTGATACAGTTGAAATTTGCTGTTCTCTAAAAGCATTCTTACTGTGCCTAGTGTTCACTTTGGTTAAAACCACATGAGCCTCTTCATTAAACTAATGCTGAAAAATGAAGCTTGAAAAGTCACAGTTTTGCTGAGGTGCAGAGTGAGGTGGGTATTGAGTTAGCACAAAATTTATGAGGGTCAGGTCCAGAACCTCAGATTGTGATGACAGTTAAGAAGAACTGAGGGCAGGAAAACACCAGTGCTGAAACTCTTCTTGCAGCAGTGTAGAAGAGCTGGTTGAGAAAGGGAGAGCGAAGAGATAATGACAGTAGCAGAAACAAGGAGAAAACCACTATGTGTGTCAACTTAAGAATACAGATGAAGTAAAAGCATCAAGTCAGATTTCATCAAAACCCATCCTGAGCATTACTGTTTGCAGAATGTACAGTGATCCTGGGTTTTTTGGTATGTATATTAGAAAAGCAATAAAGAACTAAAAGGAAAATAGCTTTACAGGGGAAAAAACCCAACAGCTTTTCTATTTAAATTATTTTCTTCTTGGTACTTAAGACATCCTGGTCTGAAGCCTTATTTGCTGTTTGATCCTTAATTGGAGTAGCAATTCTGTTTGTTTTCAAGTTGCCATGAAAATGAATGCAAAGACCAACTTAGAAATGCAATTCTCTGTTGATTCCAGCAGGAAGACAAGACAAGCTGTAGGTCCACAAATGACAATTACCAAATATGGCCAAAAAAACCCTAAACATCATCAAACAGGTCTAAATCTACCCGCTTCCTCATGCAAAGAGTCCACCTACAAGTAAAGGAGATTCTGCATTTCTGCTACAAGCAAACACCAATTTCTGACTTATTTATCAGTGGTGGCCTAATATGAACTTTAAAGGCAGCCAGCCTTAGTCACATGTTAAAGTAAGGCTGTCCAACAGCTAATTCTAATAGAAAAAAGTTTCTCTGGAACAGGCCCAACAGAAAAGATGCAGAGTATCTAAAATGCAGAGTATCTAAAATGCATTGACTGGTTTTCTACATCTCCTTGAAAGCTGCAGCATCACCCTTAAGAGTAACAGCTCCTTGGAGAATAATCAGCAATACTGTTACCCAGCACCAAGTTAGAGCTTCCTGAAAAAATGTCTCAGCTATATTAAATGGCAACCAAGTTACAATGACAGCACCAAATCCTGAAGAATCACTAAGCACCATCACGATACTGCAGTGCAATCCCACCACTTTTTAAAAATAAAATAAAAAGAAAAGGGGGGGGGGTGGAGTGGAGGAAAAGGAAAGGAAGCTTTTTTTTTTTTTAACGTCAGAGTTCTGGTGAAAATCTACTTCTGTCAGTTGCTTGAAAACTAACTTCTGCAGAGTGTCATCCAGCCCAATTCAACCTTGACTACACAGGAGAAAGGTCATGCACTGTCAAAAGCAATGCTGCTCATAAGCTGGAGATTCCATTGATGATCTATAATTATTCACTACTACTAAAATTTAAACCCTTAAGATTCATCTTGCAGGCGAATCCAAACCAGGGAGCGTAATCAGGGCAGAACAAACGCTGAAATGGAAGTTTGACATTTGAAACCAGTCTCAATGTCACTTTGCCTTTCACTTGACAAGGACACGGTAGGCGCTAAAATCAGGAAGTGTCCCTTTCAATGATCCTTTAGGTGGGAAAGCGATACATATCCAGGGGGCTGGGGGAGATTTTTAAGGTGAAATGCACTATAAGTTATTGCTTTGGCTTTTGGAACCACTAGGCCTTACTGGCACCTACAGGTGAAGCGCCAAGGCTGGGCCCCGGCCCTCACAGCCCCCAGCCCCTCAGGCAGCTGCGCCAGGGGGGCGTCGTGCTGCAGCAAAGAGCTTTTTTCTTTTGAAACTAGGAAAAAAAAAAAAAAAAAAAAAAAAAAAAAAAAAAAGAGAAGTAGCGCTGACATTGACAGGCAGAACCGGCTCCTTTGTCTGCGACTGAGCCGCTCCGCCATGTGCGGCTCCAGGAGGGGACGTCGGGACACACCGACACCAGGGACACACCGACACCAGGGACACACCGAGGCCAAAGCCACCTCCCCCCCGCGCCGGGGACGGGCCCCGGTCGGTACTTACCCAGCACATCTGCCGACCGGTGCCGGGCCACGAAGCAGGCGTCATCCCCGTAGCACATGCCTTTCTTCAGGATGCCCTTGCGGAAATCTTTGCCGAAGCCACAGCTGGCTGTCACCAAGCTGTAGTCACGGGAGTCCGTCTGCGAGAGGCCGCCCAGGACTGCCCGGGCCACCAGCCTGCCATAGGAGAGCACCGAGAACATGGCGTGGGGCGCCCAGCAGCCCACAGCCAGGAACGCGGGGAGCCACCGGCGCAGCCGCCTCCTGACCTGCGACCGCCCGCCGCAGGGAGCCAGCCTTCCCCTGCCCGCCGGCCGGCTCGCCTCAGCCGCCGCCGCTGCCCCTCCTCGGCCCGGCCCCTCACCCTCCCCCCCTCGGGCCCGCCGCCCGCCCTCGCCCGCGCTGCCCCTCACGGCCGGGTTGCCGGCA
>JAHREE010150408.1:0-10071 GCA_033628505.1 Tringa tobata | reverse complement strand
TTTTTTCTGGCCCACATGCCATCACGTTACCCTAAAGGTCATACTTCCCACTTGTGTTGTATAAATAAAAGTGCTTCTGAGCTGTGTATAGCCTGTGGTGCACGCTGCATCTGTGGTGTCTCACACCACCTGGATCCCATCCAACTTGTCATTTTAGCTCTAATATTATTGCTATTGGGCTCTTCCCTTCCCCCTGGTCTCTCTCTTAGCTTTCTCCGTGTTGCTGCTCACACAGTTTCCTCTGCTAGATAAAACATGTTGGAGAATTCTTTTATTTATTACTAAGCACACAGTATAAAACAATATAAAACTTCTAAGGAGGCACAAGCGCTATACAAATTGTGTTAAGAAGTGTAATCTCTTTAGTGCTTTTTTTTGATGCTGCCTCAATACTTGAGAAGAACTTTAAAATATGGTCAATACTAACTTCTAGTGGATTATTGATTTTATTATTATTGTTTGTAGAGGTGACAGCCGTCTTTGTAGTCAGAAAGCTGCTGTGTATTCACTTGATGTTGAAGCAAATCCACCAGAAAGGATATTTAAATTAATTGACCAAGTCAATCCCAGTATTTTCTGCATTCATGCTACAAACTGTAAGTAGAGTTGTTGCCGGTATTAAGAATTGTGCTGTTATTTTTATAAGCTCTTTAGGTACCAGAAACAGAGTAAAATTAAAAGAAACTAAACCTGTCAGAAAACTGGGTATTCTGTATGCTCACAGTCCTTGTGTTGTAATCCTTTCTCTTGTGAAATGATGGAGTTAAAACATCTCATGCTCTAACTCTTAGTCTTCTCTGTTAAAAAAAATTTTTTAGGGTGGTGGTTTGTTTTATTTTTGTAAATTATTTGTCCTCTCCAATAAATCACATTAAAGGTGTCTCATGGGAAACGGACTCCTTCCTGATCTGTTACTGTAAGTACGTAATAGGCACCATTGGTACAAATCCTTTATGGCCAGCTTTGAAATAACTTGCAGGGAAGTAAGAAGTGATCAGTGCTGCTTTCTCTTAATTTAATTAGGACTGTGCAGTAGTCATCTGCAAACTTAGCATTGAAACTGTAGACACCAATTGGCATATCTTTGTTTTGGAACACCTGATGCTGTTAGAAACTGTGGTTTTGAAAGTAAGGGACTTACCTCTTTCCTTAAGTTCAAGCTTCTGCTTTCACAGATCTGGGTGAAATGACGAATTAAGATACAGCCTAGGTTTTCTCTTAAAGAAAAGAGAAAGCTTTCCTTAAAAAAAAAATAAAAAAATATTTATTGGTATTTTTCTTTCACTGGGTTTTAGAAGATCCAGAAGGAAAAAAATATTACTAAATAACTTTTCTGTATCTTTTATCCTAAAACTTATCTCATTCTTTAAATAATGTTTTGACAGATAAACAAGCGCTCTCCTTCAGTTCCCCTGAAATGCCTACTTCTGAAAATTTTGATCAATTGCTTAAAGAGTTTGGAAGTGCTACTTTCAGTACCGAGCCTGACAGCTGGGATATGAATGCAGATGCTCAAAATCCTCCTGATGCAAATGAAACATATAGATACGAGGTAAATAATTACATGATTCAGTTAGTATTAGATTGCTCCATAAAAGAACAAGTGAACATCGTTTGCATCTGCTTCTAAAAATTGCAGTTCTAGAAAATAAAAACTTTATTTTGGTCTTTAAATATAGAAATGTAAAAAGTGTAGCATTTTTTGTTAGTTTACTTAAAAAGTGAACTAGATTTTTTAATGTGAAAAAATGTGTAGGTGGTTTGCTATTGTAGACATAAAGCTGTTAGCAGTGGCTTAAGAATTGATACATAAAGTAGTAAAAAGCATCGACAGATATAGTGGAAACAAGTACTTATTTTATTCAGATTTATTGTTAAAATAAATACTGTAAAACTTCCCATGGGCTGAAACACACCTATATACTTGAATATGTTGTTTTATTTGGCAGTATGGTGTTCCTATACAGACAGTGGATGCTTTTCTAAGGCTGCCTAGTCCTGTTGTCTCCTCTTGGTGCTCCGATGTGAACCCTGCAGGTTGGAAAATGCATTTGAATTTCAGTTTATTTGCTTTAGAGTGTTCTGCTCTGACTTGAACTTGATCAGTCAGTAAATTGGCACCCACAAAATGTAAATTCAGATAACGAGTCATGAACAAATATTTTTCAAATAGCTTCTGTTTCTCTCGGGTTTTTTTTAGACGTTGATTGGAAGCTGCGTTGCATCTATATTAAACATTCAAAGTTAGATATGTAAATCCTTGAGAGTCTTGTTAATGGGTTGTTTATCCAACACCAAAACATCCTATTTGGCATAATTGGTTTAATAAAATAGTACAAGGGTGACACCATGAGGGAAGAGGGTATTACACAAAGCAAGACCTAACCGGGCAACTTTTGTAAGATGTCCCTCTGGTGTAATGAGATTCCTTTCACAGCCTGAATACAACTCAAGTCAGACTTGCAGACTTGAGCTCTACATTTTAACCTTTCACACAGTTTTCTGAAAATCTGCAGAGGGGGAGGAGGGAAAAAAAAGAAGCCACAACCACAGCCAAACCCACACACCTGCATTTTCCAAACCCCAGTGTTATTATTAAATAAGGTATTATAACAACCATGATGATGACCACAGGAGAACTGAAGTCTCTTGTCAAAGAAAAATATAATCTTATGAGATCTCAAAATTAAGTCCTAAATCTTCTAGCTTTTATTAAGGTTCTATTGTTAAGAAGTATTTTGTGTCACAGCATTTCTGGAGAATCTAAGAAAGTGTCATGCTTTATAGCTCACATCAAACCTTATCTGCAATAGAAATCATGTTCACTTTCACTTATACATGAAGTTTTTACATTGTTTTTGCTTTCTGCTTTTCATGATTGCTCTTTCATTTCACTCAGTAATACTTTGTGACTTTTTTTTTTCCAGCATTTTTAGTAAACCAGGCTACAAAATGCACTAGATCAGTAAATGTAGAAAAATGTGGCAGCATTCAAGCTCTTAGCATGCTATTCTACATCAACTCCAGCATTTTAGCAGTAAGTATGATTTGAAACAGTCATGTAGCTGACCATTGATAATACGTATCTTTTTGTGTCTCCAGAATTAAGTAACTTCTATTTACTGAAGGATATGTTTTTTTCTTTGGATTTTTAAATTGGGGGTGGGGGGAAGGCTCCCTGTGAAACAGACTTTTTTACAGAAAGCCTTTGGAAATGTATTTACTTCAAGCTTTGGTAACAGAAGCATTTGCTGTTCTCTGCTTAGCCAACAAAAATAATGGTCTTGAAGAGACAAGTTTGTGTCACTGAGCTAATGCTTACTGCAGCGGCAGCAGTTTTGCGCTTTTATGCATGTCTGAGCTTCTTCCAAGAAGCCTGTTACCAGACTGCATAATGCTAAGAAGTCTGGGTTTTAAAGAGATGGTAAACCTTTGTACTTAAAGAGGAAACTGTAAGGTCTAATCCTCTGCAGATACACTTTTCTTACAAGCCTCAATTTTTAGTAGAGAGTTATTGCATACACATGCGAAGCCTTCCTTATACGCCTCAGAGAACATGAACTTTTACCCCACTGAAAGCAAATTTTTTTGTAACCAACCTACTACCAAGTCCAGTCTGTGGTTATTTTCAAAAGCTAAGCTTACTTTTTCATCACTTTTTGAACTGGAGGATGACATTTTATGTACAAATAAATACCCTTTACAGATATTCAGGAAGACAAAGAAATCATGCATGCAAAAATGAAACTGAAATACTAATACCTTAACTTGATAGCTCCTTCCAGAACCCAAAGGTCATCAAGAAACAGCATACTCTTCTCCATTAAGATTTTTTTAATTTATATAATTATTTAAATTAATTTAATTAGTACTCCATAGTGAGTCACTGCTTAAAGATCCTTTTCAGTCCCTCACAGATTCCAAAGCAGGGAAGCCCACTAAGTAGTTCACAGCCTCACAGGTGGGGTCATTCTCCTGATCATTGAGGACCTCGTTGAAATCAGCAAAGGGTTGTTCACAACTGTTAGCTTTTGATTCTCCCTTTGTGGAAGAGATGGAGAACACTCTGTCTCAGAAGGGCTTCGAGTGTTTCCATGTGCACCCAAAATTTGAGTTTGTGGTGGCTGCAGAACCAGAAAAGAAGCATCCCTCAGGACAGGCTCCAAGCAGGTGAATGTTTTTGAATTAAAAGATTAGTTCCCCTTTCTCACTAGAACACTACATAACAAGTTGCCCATGTGCCTCTTGCCAGTTACAACAGCCCAGCTTGGAGAGGTCAGATTTCTGTCCAAAGTCCATTGGATGTTCAGGAAGGCTCAGATGCAATAACTGGAGAAGGATGAATGGATGCTAGAGATTTTCTGTAGGAAGCTCCCTTTCCCAAAGGGAGCAGATGATGGGATATGACAATAGAAAAGTGACTTGGTACTGGGGTTAGGGTGGTCACAGGGCAGAGCAGGGAGCCCTGCCAGTGCCAGCAGGTGGAGCTGCCTGCAAAAGAAATAGCAAAACACATCAACCCATGAAGGCATGCTGGGATCACAGGGTAAGAGGACTGGTACAGGAGTTCCTCCAGAAAACCCCATTGTTATGAGTCCATACTCACTGCCGGGCTGGACAACTTGGGTGATATGAAGTCTTGATAATTGTTGCAGGTAATCTCTGCTCTACCCCAGCCTGTCCAGCAGACACAAGGGGAATTGAGGGTGCTTGGAACCCTCTACCAAGATACTCATAACGTGATGCTTCATGCCATGGTTAGTGTGTACTCTGCAGCTTCCAAAGCAACATGCTGCTGCCTGCCTAATCTTTACAAGCACAGTTATTTGTGCAACTGATTCTGGTGGCTGAGCTGTACCTCAGGCTGTTGATATAAATACGTGACAGTGTGGGAAAGACTTTACCTGCATCACCTTCAGGTCTCCAGCTCATAGGAATGTGTTCTGTGCCAGGACCGTAATCCTGCAGAACTTGCTTCATGGTCAGAGGTCAGTTTTTGGTCCCTTCGCAAAGATGTGAATCAAAGACTCATTGGGAGTCCAAAAAAAGAAAACTTCTGAGAAAATGGTGCTCTGAGTATTTTGCAGACCTGATTGATGACCTTGGTCTGACATTTCTGCTTTTCCATGAAAATTTGATGGAAATTTTTCAGTGAGGCAAGCGTGCATGCCCACATGCCGTAAAACAAGAGGGACACTTGCTTCTGATTTCTTTGTTTACAGACTCTGAAACTGTGGACTCGGTACCATCAGCAAAGGACAACGAAAGCTCTTCATTTCTTTGGGTACGAAGAGCCTGGCAGGTTTCCTAATCTGGCAGGCTATGAATAGTTACAAGTGTTTTTGCAGAGATCTGCAGTAGGAACAGTGTTTCTCTGACGCCCTCAATAGGTCAAACACTATGGTGCACAATAACAGTCACACCAAACCGAGGTGCCTTTTTCGGGCCACCTTTCTGATGCAAATAAACTTTTTCAGTGTTTCCTTAGTTCTGATGTGCAAATAGAGTGTCCAAGGGAAACACTAGATGCATCCACTACTTATTGAACACACTGTATATTTGATGATGTCAAAGCCTGCTGGAAAACTGATGGAAGTCACTAAGAAATTTTCCAGTTACTGTCAGAGGAAGAAGAGGATGAGACTAAGATTTTTGCTTACAAGCCACAAAGAACAGCAATTATTTTCACACTGCCTGGATACTGTAATGTATTTCCAATCACTGACACAATGTAGAAGTTCTTGTAATGATAGAGAGTTAAATAGGCAAAGCAGTTAAGCCTTAACTGCTACTTGTAATAGGTCATACCTTTGCTGTTGTTTGAATTTGTTCTTTTATTCTTCCCTAGGTGCCCAAATCAAGTCAGATGGTAAGTCTCCTTCTAACTTAGTTGGAAGAGCTGGGGGAAAATACTTAATTATAATCAGTGGGAGTTTTTCACTGACTTCATCAGAACAGGGACTTTACCTTAATCTTTACATTAAAAAAATTTCTGTCATTTGCTATCAGTAATGATATTTAGCAACACTAAGATAATACCTGCAAATATTTAATCCTGATGCATTCCCCTCATATAAAACGCTCTCTTTTTAAGTAGCTCTCTCTAGTTAAAAATAGAATCTTTTGTTGAACTTCAGCAATACCTGTAACATAGCAGTTGTTCAGAGGATTATTGGCTGTTCCTTCTGTGAAACAGAACCTGGAAGGGCCATAAATATAATAATGCCAAAAAAGCCAAAAATAATTATACACAATATTCAGAAATTACATTAATTTGTTTTTCAGATTAATATTACTGTACAGTCCGTAGTTGTCCAGTCTCTGAATGGAATGCGGACTTCACTTAACAGTAGTGATGTCCTCAGGCTCCCTATGATTTTGGATGAACTGTGCATGAATGTCGTTCTTGGGGTAGGTATGACAGTTCTTTTCCTCCTCACATTTGATGGAAAGCATGTATGCAGCAAATCACGTCTGATTCACAAATTGCAAACTTGTGAGAAAGGCCTTGCAGAGTTTCCAAATATTGTGACATCTCCAAAGCAAGTGTGACAGGAGAAACACTGAGTTTGGGACAGAAGAGAGTATTTTGCAACAAAATAATAACTACGTTCAACGTAACACAGAGACAGGATGAAATTCTTTTCTAGTATTACTGCGTGTATGACAGACAATAACCTGGGTGTAGAATCTACATTGTGCTTGGGAGAAGATGGCTTCAGGCACAGTGGTGGCAGAGACAGGGGAACATGCAGTGCACATCATCTCACCTTTTAAGTAGGTGAACATCGGGCTTATGCTTCAAAGAGGTTTATCAAGAAGTCAGTTTTGAAGAGGCTCCAGCCTCTAGAGGATATAGTATATCTCTGCCACGTAGTTGAGTGTTTCTTAAGCAAGGAAGAAATAAACAATACTTACAGGGTTTTAAATTCCTTTTTTTCTAGTTTCATACTCTTATATATTTGTTCTAATTAATATCTAAACTGTTTAATTTTCAGGTGAGTTATCACATTACATACACAGACGCAGGAGAAATAATAGAAGCAGCTGCTTCTTTTGTCTTGGGGGCAATTAACAAAGAAGCACTTTCAATACAGCAGAGCTTTGAAATCAGCTTTACTCAGGTAACTCCTAGAGATGTTACGGATGACTTGTTGAAAGACATTTAATTACAAAACTTATTAAACTTGAATCAGAACAATTGTTAGCAGCAAGGTAAAATGTAACTTGCCCTGGATACCCAAATGAGGAAGCATTTCAGAACTGGGCAATAAAGGTCTCCAAAGTCTGTTTTCCACATTTAGAAGAGTCATCTTGTGACTCTCTATATCCAGTGAAAGCAAAGCCTCCCCCAGTGTTAGAGAGCTGTTAAAAATCTTACAATAGAGTCTTACTACTATCATTGTTCAAGGCAGTTAATGATCCTAAAATAAGTGAAATATTTCTGTATTTTCCAACCATTTCAGTACAGGATAAGAACTAATACTGTACGTTTGCATCGCAGGTAAATACAAAGCCAGTTCCTCTCAGTGGTAATCCTGGTTATGTTGTTGGACTGCCTGTAAGAGCGGGATTCCGGCCACAAGGATATCCTTTCCCTGCTGAAATTTTGTTTGCAGTACTTGTTCTGGCTCACTTTCTAGCATGGACATCTATAAAATGTATCTGTTCTTTATCAAAATTAAAAATGTGCTTCTTAGGCTATGTTTTAGAAGTAGCAAATGACTCAGTCCGGACTGCAATCTTCTTTAGTTTTAGTGAGGTAGATTTAGACCTTCCTTGTACACTCTTGTGCTTCTTCACAGAGTAAGGGGAGTCTTGAGCTCTTATAGCATTTTCAGATATATTTTAAGGATACAATTAAGGATTCTTTCTTCATGGTATACATCAAGTATTGAATTTCCCTTTAACTGTGTGTTACATCTGGCATCATTCAGAATACTAACAAATATGGTCAACTTACCATTCTGCAAAGTACATCCAACCAGGACTGTCTGGCAGCACAGGGAGCCAGAACCCCAGTATTATTTGGTTATAACATGGTATCAGGCTGTAAGTTACGGTAAGAGGACATTTCTCTTTTTTAAATTTAGTGCTTTTAACTCTCTGACAACCTATTAGGATCTGTTCAGGTCCTGGGACCTTTATACTGCTATAGGAGTATTGAGTTACCAAAAATGTAATTTAATTAACAATGGTCTTTCTCTTGAAAAGATTGTGTACATTCACAACTGGCACAGTGCATGAGAGCAAGGAGAAATTATTACTGTGACCAACCAATGGATTTTGCTTTAACTATTCTTTTTTTTTTTTTGTGGAAGAATTACTGCAGCTGTGAAATGTCAGCCTTTGGCTCAGACCCTCCTAGATTTACTGAAAGGACAAAGCTTTCCTGAATACGTGGCCTCATTTGGAAATTCCCAAGCCCACAATGTGCTCGACTGGGTACCGATAACTCACCTCCACACCTCAGAACAGGTGAAAGTTACACCACTGCCACCACCCCCTTCACCCTTACTGTCCTCTCCATACCTGTACTGCAGCATCAGCTTGGTTTTCTCACACCTATGGGGAAAAAAATTGCAGAAACAATCTGGGGGAAGTCTTCCTGGAATATTCACAAATGAGGAGTTTCACTCTTGCTGTAGAAGATGGGGTTTACTTTTAATCAAGCTGGTATCCAGGCACCTCAGTTAGGGATGATGACAACGTGTTAGTGAGTTCTAGCCACAGTTTCAAGTCTTGCTCTTCAGGTGGGATGAAGCACAAGAGGTAAGGTTGAAAGAGTGAGGTAATAGAATCAGTGTTTCTCCTTGGTGCTCTTACACCAGGTTAGAGTAAGATAGCAAGATTCCCTTAAAGCACAGAAGAAGTATACTCGAGTGACCCAAACACTACGTTTGTTCTTAACATCTGCTGTACTAGCCCTTTTCCTCCCAGAGCAGCACGGTCCCTGTGTTGGTGGTAGGCAGCACTGCTTGGCACGTGCTGAACGACAGCAGCCCCCTCAGCGACAGCTTGTGTATAGATTTCTTTATGCTTTTGTAACTAAAGACTGAATGTAACCAGAAACTTGACAGTTCAAGAAGAAATACCAAAAAGTATTTTAAGATTGTAGGCTTCAAAATTCTGCCCTGGAAGAGTTAAGGATTTTCTACTGTCCCAGCAGTATTACTGAAATAAGTTTCTCCTACTAAAAAGAACCAGCTCAGCACTATTACTAAGAGCCAAAGTCCTGCCTGAAGCGCAGGTAGGGAGCTGGTTTGTCACCTGTGGAGAAACAGCAGGGACAGCCCTGAGCTAAGGTTGGAAGTGCCTGTGCTGCCCACACAGGCAGCAGCCCAGGACACAGGCACAGCCGAGTTGCTCTGGTAACCCCCTGGAGCAAGCTCTCTGTGGGCATTCTGCCAGTTTAATAAGATGAATAATTAATGTGGTTGCTTCTGTGCAAGTCAGACAATGAGAGAATTTATAACACTTTTCAGAGCTCGTGCCAAATACCAGTATCGCTTGAAATAGCAGTGAAGTGGACTAAATATGGATCCCTAGTCAATCCACAAGCCAGAATAGTCAACGTTACAGCAACGATCACTAGCACCACATTGAAGCAGGTACGTAATTAAATTATAGGATTTAAGATAAAAAGAATGGCTTGTTTTGCTTAGGTATCAGCTGTGTAACAGTGACCCAGTTAATCTCTTTATCTAAAGGTAGCACTTCATATTAGAGTGTATTACACCCAACAGTTTCTGTTCCAACTCAAACACAACTGCGGGCTGCGTGCCAAAACACACTTCCATAAAAATCTATACATCATTCATGAAAAAAAACATGCAAGTGTGTAGGAAAAGAAACTTTTTACAAATAACAGCTGAAAATATAACCCAGTTCAAACAAAGCAGTCATACAAAGAGAAGACTGAAGCTAATGACCGTTTGTATTTTCATTGCAGCTTCCCTCAGGAAGGGAAAGGACTATTCCTATAACAAGTTCTGTTGTTTTCACTGATATTTCTTCACCTGCAGAGCCAGGCTATAAAGCTTGGCCCACCATTAATGCCAAGTTACCCTT
>JAHREE010150407.1:151858-167130 GCA_033628505.1 Tringa tobata | reverse complement strand
CTCGGGAATCTCCCACCCAGACACCTTTATTATTACTATTTTTTTTTTAGCCAAAAGGCTCAACTGACCTTCTTGGAGATGGGGACCGGGACATTTTCCTTTTAGGAGACCTGGGTTTTTTAGGTGACCGGGATCCGCTCCTGCTTCTCCTACGTCGTCTTTCCCTGCAGGAAAAAGTGACGAAAGCTTTTTTTGGCTTTTTGTTTGTTTTGTTTAAAGCCACACATACTCAAGACCAGGCTGGATAGGGCTTTGGGCAACCTGGTCTGGTGGGAGGTGTCCCTGCCCAGGGCAGGGGGTGGAATGAGATGATCTTTAAGGTCCCTTCCCACCCAAACCAGTCTGTGATTCTATGATCCCCTCTGGCTCCAGTCCCAGCAGGGCTCAAAAGGCAGCAAATACACAGAACTCCAAATGGATATTTACTCTTGGAAGTGCTAAAAATTCCCCCCAGCTGCCGATTAGCAGAGCAAGTTCTTCCCTGTTCCACCTCCACCCCCAGGAACAAGCTGCCGAGCTCACGCTGTGTTAGGGACACTGGCTCTTCTTGCAAATAGAAACGAAACAGCTTGTTCTTGTTAATATTGCAAGTTAATTTTGGAAAATTCTTACAAAAGAATGACACGTTTTGCATGTATTCATTCCATAAATTGGGAAGAGTTTAACAGTGACCTCAAAGCATGACACTCTCTTTGACACAGAACAAGTAGAAACTCTTTCTCCAGAAAATTGCAGTATCAGAGGAAAAATAAAGCACCCTGTAGACCCAGGCAGGGAGTAATCACACATTTGTGCGTGCAGCCAGTATATTCCCAGCTGGATCACGGTCCCGTTACACACGAGACTCTCTACGGCAGTGGCCATCGCCCGCGGGAAGCGGAGATGGAGGGAAACGGCCGTGTTTCCATACCTGCTTGTGCTTCTCGATCGCCTGGTTGTGCTGTAGCTTTTGGGAGGAGTTTTAGAACGTTTCTTCTCTTTCTCTTCCTTCTTTTTATCCCTTTAGTAAAATACAGATGTTAAGTTTGACTTTCAAACTAGTCAAACAGCATTCGCTACTTGTGCTAGGCAGGGAAAGGAATGAAGACACGGTGACTGCACCAGACGGCACACGCTGCTTAGTGTTTCTGGGGCCAGTCACATTGTTTCAGTGGAAACAAAAATGACAATTGTCTACAACAAAATAAAAGAACAGCTCGTTTATAGCTTCTGTGTACAGATATCTGCAAGCGGAGATGCTCGCAGCTCCTGCTTTCCAAAGACATGTCATTCATATCATTCTATAAGACATCACAAGAGACTGTGACTTTAAAAAGAGCCACCGGTTCATTCTGCCCCAGTGTTTTTGTCTGGTTTTTTTTTTAAATTAAGCACCCAAATGTAATAGTTTAATCTCTAGCAAACAGCACAGACGTACTGACGCACTTACCTGGTTTTGGATGTGCTCCTCGACCTTCTGCTCCTCTCTCTGGAGTGGGACCTCCTCCTCCTCGGGCTTTTAGATCGCCTCCTGCTTCTCGATTTTGAATGGGACCTTCTCCTCGATCTGCTTCTCGACCGTCTGCGGGAACACATGGTACAGGGGAGGCAAATACAGGAGATTTTGAGATACTAATTATAATTAGCAAATGAGCCTCTCTGTGCCAAGGTGTTTCTTATCTGACACAAGAAAATATTGCTAAATAAAACCAGAGTCCAAACACTGCTGGGCAGGACTAGGCGTCCCCAAGTTCTTTCTGCCGCAGTTTAAGCTGCTTCTGAGGTATTTCCTGCTCTCCTCTCTCCCACCCTTCCTACAAAAGCAGAGGGAGGCTCCATCCCACACTCCAGCCCAATCACAGCTTTCCTCACACCGTTTCTGTTCCTCCACCAGGAGAGGAGTGTCACTTCAAGGAGTATTTCTGAAGGAATTGTTTCAGCTATGTCTTCTTGTTGTTTCTTTTCTTAAAGCAAATAAGGCAACTACCTGTGTCTAGATGAAGAAGGTGTCCTCCTCCTCCTTGAGCGTGACCTTGACCTCGAATGCCTTCGTTTCTCATCTTTTTTGTCTGGAGTTAAAAAAGGAAAAGAATAGTTAAAAAAACGCCAATGTTATTTTAGCACTCAAGAAGATTTTATAAAGGAAAGGAAGTTGAGCTATAGATATTCATAAGATAAAGAAAACCTAAGGAATATTTTGACATTTGAAATTAAGGCTTATCTGTCCTTTTCCTCCAAAGATGACACAAAGAACAAACACGTGATACAGACGTCCACATGGCATAAAACCAACAGAAAGTTTTATGCAAAACTGGAGAAGTCAAAGTGCAGAAAATGTCAAATTTAAGTCAGTTGCAAGGTGACAGCTGCAGGGCAAGAGGAGGTCTTGGGAAAATCCCAGCGTCTCTGCCGCTTTGCAAAGGGCTAAAGAATCTCTCAAATTACTGTTTTGAATTTCCCACAAAAAGCAAAACAATTGGCACATTTTTCCAGTATAGTAAAAGAACAGGAGCTCTATTCTTTCCTGAGAAGCATCAGGAGGCTGCAAAACTCTATTTCCATTGCTGCAAGTTACTCTGGTGGCTCTGAGATCTGTGGATGAACTGCTGCAACTTATTCTAAAATAAAATCTACTGAAATAAACTACAAAAATAAAGATTAAAAAATAAATAAAGATTAAAAAATAAATTATTTACAACCTTCCAGAGATTAGGAATGCCAAGAAAGGAAATAATCCCCAAGAACAAACACCACTAGGATGGCAAGCGGTTAAGCCACTTGCTGCTTCCAATGAGATCTCAAGTATGAACCTCCACCAGGGGAAGCTCAAGCGTTCTGCAATCTTCAAATGAAGTGAATTTTGGGAAAAACACAACAGATGAGTAAATTCCTGCATCGTTCTGCCAGACACACACAGTGTTCACGCTGCAGGACAATTAAAAAGCTGTCAACTATAAATTAAGTTCCTATAAAACATTAAAGCATTAAGCCAGTATTTTGCAGACCATTAGCTTTTATCATATACATCAAAACTCCATCATGAATTGAATTCTAGGATTTAGATCCTACTCTAGGAGTTAAACTCACCGGGCTCTATAGCAGCAGAGATTAGTGACTGTGCTTCTCGGACTCTTTTCATAGCTTCTTCGATTTCTTTACTGGAGGTATCTGACTTCAGACTGGGTGAGACAAGGCCTGCAGCTACATGGTTCAACCTGGCAGATGAAAAAGGATTTTAGCAATTCAGTGTTGAGGAATCAAAGAAATAGATTTGCAGCCTGTTCAAAGCAGCTGATCTAAGGGAATCGGGATCTGCCTGTGTTTTGTCACCGTTCAGATAATGGAGTAAGATGTGGGAACGGCGTCACAAGACACCTGCACATACGGCTCTCGGAATTCCAGTAAACTGGAAATAGCAGGAAAGCTCTATTTAGCCAATCCAGCAGCAGGACAAGTGCACATTGACATGCTTTCCCCAAGCCCAGAGTTGAAAGAATTCTCCCCAAAGCTCCCTGCAATTTGCAGTCCCAAGGCTGAGGCAGAGGTGGTTTCTTTGCATTTACTGCACTTTTCATCTACTAATTTGTCCAACAGCTGTTTCCCTATGGCACATGCTTTCACCATCCTGCTCCAACCTTATCAATAGCTTAATGGCACGTGAATACATGAAGTGCTACAACCCTTCCCTACTTGCTGTCCCCATGCCATAGTATTTTGAATAAAGTTATCCTTTTTCTGAATACTGAAATAAAAACTAGCAAATACTCGTGCTACTGCTTTTTGCTCCCTTTTTCTACCACGTAATAAGACATGTTGGTTTTTGTTATCTCCTGATGGCTGTAACGTAAATAGACTCTTTTATTGTTGGCTTTTACACAAGTATATTGCAATATAAATATTTGTAAACACTTACTTTGGATCCACTGTACTCATAAGTTTTAGTAGTTGATCTGCTGCAAGAGACTGTGAGGGGGAAAAAAAAAGAAGTTAAAACCATGTTGGGAGATGTGTATGCTTAAGGAGATTCTCTTCCTCAGCAGCGGCTACAGTAAAAAGTCTCCACAGATAAAAAAACACCCCACAAAACAAACCCCACACCCCAAAGGAGTTACAAAGGGCACATTGTTCTGTTTTCAAATTTGTAGATGGTGCTGAGGGTGAGAACATCACCTTTCAGTGGTGCTCAGGTACCTTTTTTCCCCACAGCGGCCAAACATCGGCCCTTTCCTGGGCAGAATTAAAACACTTTAAAATAAAAATAAACTTCTGATATTTACAGGTTATTTCTCTGTTCCTTCAAGAGAACAGAGATCTCATTAGAGAACCCAGTTGCCTGTCTACGGACAGTCCTCAATGTCAATTTATGAACAATAACCAAAAGCTTCTTTACTCCAGAAATCCCACCAAAAATATATTTTACAGCTCTGAGGCAAATCCAGAGATTATTGTAACTGGTCCCCTCCTGTGCCAGTGGGCTATTAACAGCAGAATGTTTAGTCTCCACCAATTTTCTTTATCCAGAGGCAACCGTGTGCTGAATCCTAACAGTTTGTTGCAATCAGCTCCCTTAATGGACAAAGGAAACAACCCTTCATCACATTACATTTACATTCTTCTACTATGTGTTTAGGATGCTTTTTTTTTTTTATTTCTTTCTTTATTTGCTTGTTACTACACAAGCCATGCATACGCAGAATGCTGAATGATGGATTTCCTAGCAATGCATTAAATTATTACTTCTTGTAAAACTCGTTCTCTGTACATATTTGGTTCTTATATCTTAAATATTAACTCAACATTCTACTAGTACTTAGTACTTAAATCTTTTTTATTAATTTTAAAAAAGACTACAGTCTGATAAAGTCTCCTCCGTATTTTCATCAAACAATTTTTCTTCTACTGTAAGTACAAGACAGATTCAGCACTCAATAATGAGTGTATCTGAAACACTTCATTACTACTCCCAAATTATTTTTAGGTCTTTCCTGCATTTAATTTGATACTCCCGCAGATGCTATTTATTCCAAATCACTGGGTTTTTCAGACAGTGGCTGTTAAACCGATATAAATGAAAAATACTTGAAATACAGAAAAGAGGGTAGCAAAAGAAAAGTGTTCCCATATAAACCTCCTACACCAAAAAATAATTCTATAATAAATCTCAGAAGTTCAAAGCACCAGCCACCTGTGCAGGCTACACTGAGCCAAGCCTGTAATAAAAAGTAGTATTTTTGTAACACTTCTTCAGACCCAAGTATAGCATTTCCAGCTCTTCAGCCTGTTATTTAATATACTTCTGAATGCTGAGAAACTGCAGACTGTGTGAGGTACCTGAGAGTTTAAGTTTGCTCCAGGAAGCCCGAGAGCAGCCAGGGCAGGATCGAGAGCGGGAGCTCCTAAAGCAGCTAAAGGGACAGCACCGATCTGTAAGAAGAACAACAGCAATTAGATAAAAAGCCATCTTCATTGGATAAAAAGCGGTGAGATCAAGATTCCCAAGCATTAGACGTGGGGAAACTTAGGTTTTACTTAGGTTTTCAGCTACAGAAAGCATTATACTAAGGTTGGCAAGAGTATTTCAGGTTTCCCTATTCAGATATTCCAAAGTTCAGTATATGAAAGATATTTTTTTCCCTATAAATATTCTAAAATGAAATTCTGTTTCCTCTGCATCCCAAAGGGTAGGGGAAAAAAAAAAAAAAAAAAAAAGGACAAGTAGTGAAGCATCCCACTACATTAAAGAAATAGCTTAAAATGAAATTATTTTCAGGTGTTAAAATGAAAATTCATGACAAGTTTCTGAGCCAACTCCCATATATCTGAATCAACTTCGGATTGAAATTAACATAGTCTATGTTAGAAGACAATGTAATATTATTACATCTCTGCAAATCTCTCAAATTTGGTTGGAACTGGGAAATGGGTTGAAAAGTTACTGGACTAAAAAGCAGAACGACGGCATAGGTCTGAATTCCTGAAATTAACCTGAACGCCTCATAGAAGAACCTCATTTTTTAGCCATTTGAAGTGAGACAATGAAACCATACACCGAAACAAAACACAGCCTGTGCTAAAATCCCCAGGATTTTATGTTAATTTTATGCTGTGCTGCTGCTGAGGTCTTGCTCTCCCTTCCTTCCTTCTCACTGCCTGCTCACTGAGCCGTCAAAAAACGTATTTTTGTGGCAGCTGCATTGAGCTCCCACAACACCAAGGGACCCGAGGAGCTCCAGAGCCAGCACAAAAGCCTGTAGTCAAGAGCGAGGAACCTTCCACTCTTTGCCAGTGAGTTTTTGAGTTCACTGAGCTCTTGAAACGGCGCAGGCTTCTCCCTGCAGCCCCAAAAGAAACAGCCACATTCCCACACGCTGATGGCACCGCAGCTCAATGCGTTCTTACCGAGTTAAATGCCCGACTCCCAGTAAGTCAAAAGGAGCTACACAACAGGCTTTGAAAAGAATGACCATAAATGGATGAGTGAAATAAATTCTACCATTAAGCAGATTGGGAGTAGGCTGGGATTCACTGACAGAACTAAAATTAAGACGGTTCGACAACCATTTTCAGGACTTTACATACATACAGTTTTTGGTGAAAGAAATCTTTAAGACTGTATTTGTTTCTTCCGTCCCTTTCCTTGGGTTTCAAAGTTAAACTTCCGACTTTTCCTTCTACATCGGGTTAAAGAGACCTTCTGAACAACTCAACGGCAATTATGTTTCATGCAATCACAAATCATAACTGAAGATACATAAAGAAGAGCTAAGCACAAGCTGAAGAAGGTGATCTGAAAACTGCAGAAGGAATGAAGCTTTAGTCTTATTAATTTTCCTGATTCTCCGTTCTCTAGTAAGGTACGTGCTTTGACGGTAACTTTTTCCACACTGTATTATTCTTACTGTTCATCTTCCGCCCAAATTCTTCTGTATTTAGATGAGAAGGGAATACAGGCTACAAGCTTTTCCCCTTGCTTGGAGTATTAAGGGAAGGTATCTCCACAGCACATCAACTCCTTCAACTGCACAAATTTAAAACCTATGAGATCCCTACTGCTTGTCACGTCTGTCTGTGGGCATACAATGGATAAAAGAGGGAGGAGAGAGAAAAACACAGGGCCCCTGAGACACCAGAAGCATCATATTAGGGAAATCAAAGCATCCCATTTAGTAAATTAACACCATTCTGCCACAACTTGTATCGGAGAGCTGTAACAATCCACAAAGAAACATCAATTAAAACTTTCTAGGAATAGCATTAGCACCTCAGTCTATTTGTCCTGAAAAGAAAACCAACAGAAAGTAAGTTAGAAGGCAAGAGAAAACACGGAATGGTTGCCATCGACTCCAAGTGGCAAACCTACCTGAGAGAGTGGGTTGGGAGTGGGCAGGAGTCCCCCCCCGGGCAGCAGACCTGCCACGGCGTTAGCTGGTGCCAAGAGAGACAAAGCCTTAGTCTCATCAGGAATAACTCCTGCAGAGAAACAGCCTGGCATTAGAGCGCATTCCTTTCCAGAGGCAGAAAATACACAAATACACCCAGAAAATGTCTCCCTGATACACCACCTGAGTTTGTTGAAAGTACTTATGTTGGCTAAAATACAAAGCTTGATGTCTATTAATATTTATCATTAATTTTTTTTTTTTGTCAGAATGAAACTTCAATGGGTGAAAATTTGACTGTTCCTTTTTCTCTACAAATGGTTAAGTTTCTAGAGCAAAAAAATAGCACAATACACACTACTTTTTTGTTAACACTGCCAAGATTTCATCACCTGTACTCGATTTTTAAGTCATGAACCAAACGTAAGCAAGCACAGTCGGTTCTCCAGGGGTGTGCTCTCAACTTTCAAAAGCTGTTTTATGAACAACGACTCGTGTCGGCTGCTTCACTATAAAGCACACAGAAAAATCAAGATACACAAGACAAAAAAAGTTTGATTTAGGGGTTAATAATATGGTACAGTTCACTATGTTTTCTTTTACACCTACCACATAAATTTTGTAAAACTTAAAGAGAAGGTATGGAAATATATATATTTTTTTTGGTTGAATCAAGCGTAGGGCTTTTGCTGACTTGTCAAATGAAAATGAAAAGTCTCTGCAGATCTTCAAATACGCGCTGTGTCTGTGTGTCTGTGGCTGGAGGGGTGCAAACATACAGATACTGTGGCACATTCCTTACCTGTGCAGTAAAATGCAATTGTTCCAATATGTGCCATGCTTATTGTACCAAGAATGCTGCTACACACTGCCACTGCAGAAGAAACTTCTGGCCCAAAATCTTGCAGCCAACTAAGACAAGCGTGTTATTTCACTGCCTGCTCTGCACAGAGAATTTTAAGGGCCCTACTATGAAACAAGTAATCGTGTAGGTATTTTTATTCTATCCAACAGCAAAAGCCCTATACAGATGGATTAATTTGTTAATGTGCCCAAGCCCCCAAAATGAGAGTTCAATAAAACAATTTTACTATATATTTGCAAATACCAGTAGTGTTTCTGTAATACATATTAAGAAACTGCATCTCATCATAAAACATACAATATGTACAGGGCACTTAAGAGAAACTGGATAAGCTGCAGAAGAAAACTGTTGGGTGGTATTTTCAGCAGGGCCTGGTATATAGTTCAGGCTGAACCAGGGAAAAGAACTGTAAAACACAACAACAAAAAAGAAAAACCACTGTTAAATAAAGGTAATGGTTCCTTCCACCTATACTGAGAAGTGCCGATAATATAAACAAATGTATAATACACAGCACTGTTATCTTGCTTGTGTCATTGAGCTGTCATCAATTTAGATACCAAAAGTTATGGAGGGAGAGGGGGGGAAAAAGGTCATTTAGATAAAGGGCATCAATGCATAAATATATTAACATACCTACAGAGAGATTATGGGGTAATTTTGCATGCAAAATTATGTCTCAGAGGATATTTATAAATTATAGCTAAACATTTCAAATTAGTGCAACTACAACATTTCTGGCATCTAAATACAAATCCTCAGACTTATCTTGAGACACCTCATAGAAGATCTGCATCCATTAAAAAAAAATCATGCATCTGATCCTCTAATCGTTTTTTAAAAAAGTATTTAGAAATAAATAAACTACAATTTTAAAAAAAGCAATGAGGCCCCTCACCAGTTAATTTTCATGCTTCAAGAGCTTTTTTTACTGCTGCTTTGTTAGAACCATGAAATACTGCATGAATGTGTAGAAATGAAAGAAAAAGAAACAGACAAAAGAAACAAACATTAACCAAAGAACCTAAATACCCCCCCCAGCCACCTTTAACCTTAGAGTTCCTTCCAAATCTAGGAATATCACAGTGAAAATTACAAATACTAAGCCTTACCGTAGACTTTGTGTATAGCTCTATAACACAAAGCAACAGCCAACAGCAAAATGTCTGTGTGTGCTAAAACTGGAGTGCGCTTGTGATATAGGGGATAATTACCGCACTAAACAGATAACAAACATTTGCTTTAGTGACAGGCAATATTAATACAGAATTATCACAATAGAAAATAAGAGATAAAAGGGCCCAGTTCAGCACAGTAGTTAAGCATATGCCTGGCTTTAAGCACACGAGCAATTGCACTAGGGTTTTAAGAATCTTGCTGTATCGTGCTTAAACAGCTTGTTGAATTGGGACCCTGGCGCTCTGCCTTCGCAGGGGAGGCTCTACTCCAGCTCGGGGACAAACGCGTGTGGTTACACACCCGGGGCATAAAGTCCTTGGCCATGACACACTACATCATTATGCCAGAACCATCAACGTTCGGAACCGCTAGGACACCACAGGAAACAGCCCATGAGGGACTCCTCGATTTAAACAGGCCCGTTAGAATATTCTACTTATATTAATTTTATTTTCATTACGCCATCCGAACCAAAACTACTGGGCAGCTTTCTCTATGTGCCAGATTTATCCACCATCAAGCACAATGGACAAAGTCAGACTGACAAAGAGAAAAACCATTTTATCCTTATTGGAAAAGTTAAACATTGGTTTCTTTCACCATGGGCCTTGGTGAATCTCTCAGTGCTAACTGGGAGGGACTGTTCTGTATCATGCTTTAAGGCAAAGACGAGGACACGATGCCTTTCTACTACGCTGTGAAACTTAAACTAGCGGCAGCAGAAGCAGTAACTCGACAGCAATTTCAGAATGTGTTCAGTACAGCTCTCAAACAGCAGCACCTCTCAATCAAAGGTCATGCTGCAAATTCCTACACTCCAGAAATTAAGTTTTCATATCTTTTTTAAGTTTAAGGAATACAAAGATAAGACAGCTCCCCGGGCCTCAAAAGACAGCCTACAGCATTGCAATGTCTAGATTATAGCTCTGAACCCAGGCCATGTACCAAATTTATTACTGTAGTATGACTTAATCTACAGAGATTTTATTTCTTTCAAGCGATCTGGGAAATGCCATTATTTCAGAAGTAAAGCAAGAAACAGTACAATGGAAATCAATTACTTCTAAAGCAAGTCTAGAAGAGTTTAATAAGACTTCTGTAAGAAGAGGTGTCTTCTCAGCACTTTGTTTCTAAGGTAAGTTCCAAAAACCCTGCTCATTGCCTTTCAAATTACTGTAACACCCTAAAATGTAAAAATAAAAAGAAGAAGAGAAAATGTAGTTAACAAGTGGTTACACCAGGAAAACACTTGGGGACTTGAGTGCTTGCTGGCCTTTAGTTAATGTCTAGAATCCCCTGTAGCTGCAGAGGACCCACTGTTTTTCAGTCATCTGGAAGGGCTTTGCATTTGCCTTCTCCACTACAAAAATCACACACACAAATAACAGAGAGAAGAGTTTATTATTTAGTGAAATTCTGTAAAATATATCAAGGATGAACAAGAAAACTTGGAATAAAAAACTAGTACCAGTGCCCAATTTGGCACCTCTGGGAAGATCTCACTTTCAAATTAAAGTGTAATTATTCAAACCCTTGGTATACTGGACTTCACAAGGAGTGAGTGCCTTTTCAGGGAAGCTCCTGCTAAACGCAGCGGAACCCAAAGAAATATTCATCTCCTCTCCCACGCACTCTTGGGGAGGGAGAAACCATTCTCATGAAGAGATTTACGCCTACATGAAAGTGGCAAACTCTTAATTATTAAGGGAAAATTTCCTTAAAACGTTGACCTGTTTGCATAAGTCTGTTCAGGAAAACGTCTCATTGAGACTGATAAAGAGCAAAATTTGCACATAATTCTAACAAAAACGTTAATATTCTAAACTGAAAGACACACAAAATCAGGAAGAGGTAAACTTTCCACTTTCATTCAGTGTCACCAGTTAAAAATAATTATCTAATCCACGGGCCAATGGCAATATACCAAGGGTTTCAAAATGTAATATCTTATATGTTTGACATTTTACTAATCCCCATTTTTGTGAACTATACTGGAATAAAATGCCACCGTATGGTGGCTTCATAGGCCATTAAACAATTCACAAACCTTCTGCATATGGTACGACTATCAACGCTCTGTCAACGAATACAGTGTTTGTCAGATGCTGGGCCACAACTGCCGAGTCAGGATCATGGAACTTTACAAAACAGACACGCGATGACACAGGCAAAGGAGAATCACTGAAAAAGAAAGAAAGAAATTATTTAGATGAAAGCAAGTTGGACAATATGGAACTTGCAACTTCGATCCTCTCCCCACCTTCACCAAACCAGGAAGTCACAGGGGACTATGGGGTCCTTCTCTACATGATTTCAGGTTTTGTATCAAATGCCATTTTGCATGATTACAGACACAAGTGAAGTCAATTCACTATAAAATTGCACAAATAGTTCTATTACCTCATTTGTAACTGGACAATATATCTATGACCAGTCACCTAAATGCAAATTAGTTTTCATGACCTGTCTGAGCGAAGGGAAGGAGATGAAAAACACTGCTCAAGAAAGATAAAAAATTACACATACTGCATAAGTTCATAAAACCAGTAGTTTTACACTCTCTGCTTTACGTCTCAAATTACTTAAGGCAAATTACAAAATGGAGAGGGTAATGATTAAAGGACCACTAAGATTTTACTTATCAACACAATTTCATAAAAGCTTTAAGACCAAACTTCATTGTCCTTCTTCTCACACATACAGACACTGCCGAGTTCATTCTGGAGGGATGTACGTGGCTAAATGAGCGTCCATCATGCAGCAGTAACAGAACCAAACATAAAGAAATTCAAGAAGCTGAAAATCTCATTAATGGGTCAAAAGTTCCTAAAGAACCGATCAGTAAACACAGGCCTCTTTACAAGACTGGGCTGTACCCGCTCCACAGCTCAAAAGAAGAGTCTGTGAGCAGAGCTGCATAAAAAAATCCCAGGCATAGAAAATCCAAAAGAGAACGCAGTTTTCAGTAACTTGAAAAAAACAAAACAAAAAAACCCAGAAAAATCTGCTTCCTACAACAAAAGGAAAGAATTTTAGGCCACACAACTATGCACCCCTCTCCTTTTCTGAAGGAAGGCCAAACCCCCAAAGACCAGAATCAACCCAGTGAAGGTCCAGAACCGGTTTCAAAAATCCATATATCCGGAAAAAAGGGTTTAATCAGATGTATAAACTAAAAGACAGCATGAAAAATTGTTATGCTGACACAGATGTGCAGCAGATGAGTTAAAAGCTGCCTCCGGAAGGCACAGGGCAGGTACTGAAAGTAGTAGCAAGTCCTAAAGTCCAAGTTCCTGACCAAGTCCAGGGTACATGTGCTGTTCAGCTCCGCAAGGACCAGCGTACAAATTAACCTAAAGAGGTAGCTCTGAAAAATACTAATTCTGCATGACAACGATCCACCTTTACTAACTAGATTCCATGAAACAATTATAAGAATAGCTCTTCAAAATGCATCCCACTGCCAAAATAACTGGGTTGATCAAGTCTTTAAGCAGTGAAAGCGCAGGGAGTTGTCTTCGGCAGCAACAAGAAAGACGTCCAAGATCTATTTTCGTTAGTGCAAATGCCAAAAACCCCCTATCTAACCTTCACCACCGCTGAGCACGGGGTCAGCCCAACACACCAGTGACACAAACTCAACCGCTGCCCTAAACGTCCCTCAGATCACACCTTATATACTTTGAATTTAACCTGATGTTAAAAATCAGACTGGAGACGGTGTACTGCAGCTTGTAAAATATTAAAATTAGAAACATTCACTTCAGCCAACATCTTGCTAATTTAATAACTGGAAAGTAACATTGTAGCAATAAATGGCACAGAGATAGAAAAACTGAAACTATTAGCTCTTTTGTACCTAGGAATACACAGTAGCTTGCCAAAATGGTGCCTCTTCTTGAGGCATTTGCATAAAACCATAAAAACCAAAGAAGCATTAGCAGATGGTGTTTAACAAAATCACAGCAGCAAAATTTTAAAGAAAAGTAAATTGAGGAGATATGACATACCTGAACAGTGTACTAATCTAAGCTGTAAAACAAATAAATAAACTCTTTATTTTTATGTAAATGCAATACAATACTTTCAAACCTTCTTAAAATGTCTGTGTTAACAGGGGAACACGAAAGAGAGCAGATACTGTTTATATATTTAAGTACCACCGAGCACTAAACTGCACAGCTAGCTCAATCTATAGAAACAACTGACAATAGGTAAGGCTATGCCTAACGCAGCCTGAGAATTAATGTACGTCACTGCATTTCACTTTTAAAAATGTATTTCCAGTCTCTCTAAAATCCAAGCTGTGGCTGAGTGAAATTCATCAAGAACAGGATGTTCTCAACAGTTACCAAAAAAAGGCCATAATTATTCTAATTCACCACAGATCGAAAAATGATGTAGTATATCTCTCCCAGAGATCGTGCCAAGGAATGCTGAGACACACGAGGAGTTACCGTGGTGGGGTCTGAACAACGTACCCACTCTGACGTACAGGCTCTGAAATACAGCAGAAATCCAACCTTCCTATCACAACCTCCAACTACTCGCTCCAACAAAGTCCACTCATATTGCAACCAACAGCTTAAATATTAAATCTGGGTTTTTTTAAAGGATATTTCTGCCACCTACACAAACATTATTACTGGCATTGTTATTAGGTAAAAATCAGGCTAGAACCAGGCTGGAGTGAATAGATTGCCCATGCAAGAGGTATTCTTCAACATTACCATGTTCAGTGGGTGGGAAGAAACAGAGTTAACCTCCCCACCCCAAAAAAGACACCCACCAAAAAAAGAACCAATCCATATGCTTCCCTTGGAAACAGAAATTGTCATTCTTTTCTCAGCAGACCAGCTACCAGTGGCAACTGCACGTACACCTAGCATTCTGATAGAGTCCTGGTATAACTTTAATTAGCAGATATTAGACAAGGCAAAAGATCTTGCCCGTTACCATGCCATCCAACATCAGAAACTATTTTCTGTGGGGCACTTCATTCTGAAACCACAAAAGTAATCTTTTAACAGCTTAGTTAATACGTGTATAAAATACAAAGTTACAGAAACAGACTTCACCTGTAATAACCCTCCTTAAAAGCTGGACAAAATCCTGAAATACAGCGCAGCACAACAAATACCTGCATCTGTTCAGAGGTGATTTGCTCAGCTGGCTGCCAAGCATTAATGGTTCTGCCACTTAAGGCCAGTTATCCCCGCAATTAACACCACAACTCTCCTGTCTGGAACTGTCCCTCAGTTTCAGTTACACGTGCATTCCATTTCCTTCCATTTCCAACACGAAATTGCCCAAATCCAACGCAAACAAAGAAACTGCAAGACCACCAGAAATACTGGTTCTGAATCTGCACATATAACAGCTAGCAGGATGGGTGAATCTTCCTGGTTCTGCAGGAGCAAAGATTGAAGATTCAATGATGACAACATGAATACTTTGTAACAGGTTGTGGGGTTTTTTCCCTAAAATGAAAAAAAAATAAAATCCAAATAGTCTTGGATATTAAAAATAATTGACTGTGCTCTTGCTTGATTTTTCCTCCATAAATCCTCATTCATCATGGCAAAAAGAAACATTTTAATTTGCATAATACCTATGCAAAAATCAACATATAATGACATTGGGTTCTGTAAAACAAATCAAACTGACATGGCCAAAATCAGTATTATCATCTAACTAACATAATAAATGTGCATTATTTGTATATTAGTGATTACCTGCACATTTTGCACAGAAATCTTTGCAAGGAACGCATATTTATGTAAAAATTCTAGTTTTATGGCCAAGCACCCATAAACTAGAGCGAGACTCGTCTGTGTTGGAAGGGACCTTCCAGATCATGGAGTCCAACC
>JAHREE010150407.1:96092-127217 GCA_033628505.1 Tringa tobata | reverse complement strand
CTGCAAAGCTCTGCGCTGGCGGCATCCTCTGCCGGGAATCTACCCGCAGGGTGTCCAGTCCCTGCGCCCCACGGGGAAGCCTTTCCCGGGCTCAGTCCCGCTGCTCCCCCGCGGCACGGCCTGGCACAGCCCGCATTAAACCCCCTCCCGGTCCTTTGAAAAAGGCTGTTACTCAAATTAAAAGCTTTTATAAAGGTTAAAGCCTCCCCGGCGGTGAATACAGCCAGCGGGCGCCAGCACGGCCTGGAGC
Source organism: Tringa tobata (assembly GCA_033628505.1). Taxonomy (NCBI): domain Eukaryota; kingdom Metazoa; phylum Chordata; class Aves; order Charadriiformes; family Scolopacidae; genus Tringa; species Tringa tobata. The sequence goes on along the minus strand of JAHREE010150407.1, from coordinate 126,967 downwards.
AGGGGGAAAATACCCACCGAGGCGAGCCTGGGGGGGCGGGGAATGGAAATAAAGGGCCTCTAACTTCAAATTAAAACAAAAAAAAAAAAGTGAAATAATAAAATTAGCAGCATCCACAGAAGTTTTCCTGCCACCCATCACAACCTCCTTCCAAACCTGCCTGAACTCACTGCTCCTCCGCTCAGTGTGTTCACAGGGAATCGACTCCGTGTCAAACAGGAGTTACCCAATTCTCCTGCGGGTTACTCCAACCTGGGTCCCAGAGTTGACAGTAGAATTTATTAAGTATCTCACCCTGTATAGTGACATTTTTTACTAATTAATATGGAGCCGGCTATACACACTGCATATGTACAGGTATTTTCATAAGGCATATAATATCTTTGCATTGAAAATAAATGAACATTATTAAATTTAATTTAATATATACTTTCTTTGAGGTGTTTATGAAAATATTTTTTTCTCTATATTTTCGTATGTGACATGATAGAAATATTTCATGGGAAGTACAGGTTAATATATTTCATCTTTATAAAGGCATATACAACTTTGAGGCAGTGTTTCTGATGGACAGCAGAATTCCTAAAGAATTTGTATGTGCTTCTGTGTTTTGAAATCATATGAAATTGACTTTAAGAAGTAACTCGATTAAAAAAACGCACCAATGCACAGCCAGAGGCTGACAATTAAAACTAATACGTAGCCACATGAACAATATATTTATATAGTTAATATATTTTTTTTTTTCCAAGATGATTGGTACTAACATATAGTATTATACATTTGGCACTACCGTTTGCCATTGGTCCAGCAATTGGCAAAAAAAATTTGTTTCCTATGTATAAATCTGTTTGAACATTAGATCTGGCTAGGCATATTTACTATTTATAAAAAAATATTTAGACAGTAAGCTCACGTTGAATAACTAGGTCTACTGTGTTCTGGAAACTCTTCAGTAGTAACACAGCCTTCTCGTGTTCCATATGTACAAAACTGTGTCCGTTCGCCTGTAACACAGAAACCAGAGGAGAAAACAAATGAGATGCTATTTCATGTCGTCATTTCGGGGGAGCAAAAGGATAAATGAACATGGAAAACAAAGCTAAAATGAAGAATAGTCTTATAATGATTTCCCACACAGCAGTTTAAGCGAGAGAACACTTTTCTTTTCTTTCATCTCTGCAGGAAATGCACATCCAAAAATACCCAAGCAGGCCACAGCCACGGGGATTTGTTATTTAACATATAAATAAATGATAATCGGAATCTACTTCTTTCCTGCCTGCCGTGGTCTCACGTTCCCCACAAAACATGCTACGAAATCCACGCGTATGTTTACCCATTGAACTCTTATTCAGTTCCCATTATTGGACAGAAAGGGTGTTTTTAGCCGAATCACAGAGCCAGCAGAGAAGGTTTCCTGGGACCGAAGGGCAGTCTCCAGCACGCGGTGACCGACAGAGCTGCTCTCCCCTCGCCAAGAGCCGAACGACTCTGCCTCCTGCTCGGCCACCTGCCCCAGGGCTGCTGGGTGTGCAGCACCAAATCCACTCTTACTCCTCACATAAATAACTCGGGAGCTCATGGCACACAAAGGAACGACACAGCAGTTTTGCCCCCCCAGGTCCCAGCGGGGCCGTGGGCTCCTGGGGCTGGAAGGGCCAGAGTGTGGCCGCTGCAGAAGACACAGACACACTCTCCTATCAAAAAGAGGGGCATCGGGCAAAACTGTGTTTAGGAATGACAGTTTCTCAGTGAGCTGGGTAAATCCGTTCATTAAATCCATCCAATTAAAAGCCTTTCAAATTTTAAATCTCCCCTCCCTCTTTTACTAAGCCTGGGGAGAGACACAAGTGCCTGACAGCAGCATGACTGAGAACATCCCGCCGAGCAAATGCTTCCACATAAATGCCTAAAAAAATTTCCCCCTGGAGCCGTGGTCTGACAGCATCTTCCTGTGGATCATCCTGGGTGAAGGGAATTCTCTGCGTGGAGGCACAAAAGGTGCCCAGGGATGGAGGGGCTCCGGTGCCGGTGACACTGGGGTTACCTGCCGTGATCCCAGACAAAGGTGTGCTAAACACATCGCTTGTCTTTGAGAAACAAGATGCCCTTCATCACAACCATGGGCTTTTTTTTCTCTGCTAACTCCCTCATGAGCTCAATGACCGCCGTGGATCCAGCACTGGCTGCTTTTCATGGGAGTGCACTCAAAACTGCTGAGGCGGTGAAAGAAAAGCAAAGATATTGCCAGTCGCAGTTCTGTGGTGGAACGTGACTGTGCACAGCTCCTCGCATCTTTATTTTAGAGTTTCCCTGGTGTCACCCGGCTCCTCGCTGTGACATCAACCCGCTGACCCCAGGAGGCTGGTGCTGGCATCCCGTGGTGGCCCTGGGGAGGGAGCAGGAACAGCCCAGCCAGCACCCCCTTATAAATCATGACTGAAGCACTGGAACAACAATATTAGCAGGTGACCTGCACTGAAAACAACATCATCTTCAGAGAGGGAGCCGAGTTAAAGCCATCCCTACCTGGAGGATCTTGTCGCCGGGCTGGAGCAGGCTGGAGGCTGGCCCGTCAGGCTGAACCCTAGTAACAAAGATACCCTATAGGTCAGAAGTAACAGAGGTTAGGATGCTATCACCGAGAACTACTGCCCGAAACAGGCGTCTCCCTAACTTCATGTACTCTGGCACTGCTCTAAACACCAAATTCTTTTTATATTTTTTTTTTCTCTTCAAGCAGCTATAGGGGGGGGTTTGTGGCAGCTCTCCCTGACCCTCAGCTACTGATCTCCTGATACAAGTGTAATTGTGGGTCATTCCAAACTCAGATTCCACGCCACAAAATTAACATCCAATTTGGATAGGGCAAGAGCAACAGGGTCATCAGGAGGAGAATTAAAATGTACCAAGCATTGATTTATTAGAATAACAAATTACCATAATCTATACAGTTATCTTTGTTTACTTCCTCTGGGGAAAAAAAATAAAGTTTAAAACAATTTCTAAAATGCAGTCTTGGTATTCAGCCGGTGAGATATCCACTCCAGTGGTGTATGGGGTCTCACTAAACCCAGTGTCTGAGGAGCGAGTGACTTTGAAAGGGGAAAAAATATGAAGTAATAAAGGCTATTTTTAGATTTGCTTTCAGAATTTCAGTGAAAGATGTTAATAAAACCCCGAATCAGGGACTGAGTTCCTAGATGATGAGTATTTGGAATACCTCCCACACGGCTCACGCAGCCCTGCACTCCCGGACCCCCAGCCTCAGCCCCAAGCAGACTCTGGAACCGCACATCCCGTTCCATCCACGTTCTTATTACACCTTATTATATTCCTTCGCCATCCCCACTGTGCCAGGGACACCAGGGAAATGCCCTGCTTGGTGTCACCACGCAAACCATGGGTGCCCTTGGGGGACATCACCGCTTTCTGGAGCAAGTCTGTCTGTTATCCTTATAAAAACGCCATCCCCTCGGGAGCAGAGCCAGGGGCTGCTCCTGCTCCATCCTCGTGACAAAAGCAGCACAAAGGACGAGAGGCAGGAGCACCCTCTTATCGCTGCCCGGATATTGAAAACACGATAAATCTGCTGTAACGGTGTGGGAAGCGATGTTTCAGAGTAACAACACATACAAAACCCTTTGAATTATTAATTCTCCCAATACAACCGCCCTGTCACTCCCTTCAGACACAGCTTTGTGTTTCTGTTACCGGCAGAATTCAGTCTGTCTAAGCTGTCCCTGCACCACACGTGTTGCCGGTGCACACACACTCACACTGGGACACAGACTCTTGTTCAATAATTCCAGGTAAGTGATTCCTTAAATAATTCCCGGCAGCAGTGGAAATATAGCTTAATTCTAACAGCATACATTGAACTGTGGACAAGACGACCATGACGTTATAAAGTCCAATCCCAGTGTGATGCCTCAAAGGACACCAAAATTGAGTACGTTCCATGGCACAGCAACTAAAATGCCTGATGGTTATGCATTACATGGGACTGTTCTTGAAGTTCAAAAGAGGGATTATCCATGAGGACATCGAGACGAATTAAGGTTGCATTAGACTGATATTTCCAAGTGTATTTTACATTTCCAATTAGCTTTCCATTTTAATTCAGAGTGGTGGGAAATTTTTTTTTTTAGTTTGCACACAGATCTCAAATTTTGAGAAGAGATTAAAAGACAGTTTTAATTTCATCATTTGCCAAACATTTTCAATGTTTATGGAGGTTATGACTGCTTCTTAGAACTGAAGCCAGTATTATCCAAGACTATAAATGTTAAGAGTATGTTTAGCAGAGAGGTACCCACAGTAACTTGTTTGTCAACAAGTTCCAGTCACTTTTACCGCAAAGAACAGATGAATTCACAGCTTTGAGAGGTGATTCTCCAGAAAACAGTCTGAAAAATTACCTTATACATGGAATACAAGGCAATATACAAGGAATATAAGACCCCCACGTGACTTGTTTTGATTCTCTCATCTTAACAAAAAACCCCTGAACACCATTCTCCTAACAAAAAAAAAAGCCAAGTATGGGATTTTTTTTTTCAATTATCACAACAGAAGTGCATTAAAATTTCGCTCATTTTATCTACATCTCCACTAAATGGTACTCTAAAATAAGGATAATTTAGAGAGAAATTTGTAACTTACCTTATCAGAAGGTTTGAATGGATTTCCTTGTCCACTTATTCCACCACTGATACTAAAACCAAGGCCAGGATTCTTCTCTATTCTCACACAAAACTAGGTTGAAAAGACACGGCAAGATAAGTCAATGCCAACACTAAAGCCCATCGCAACAACAGCATATTCATCTCTTATATCCCATTTCACCATTAACGAGAGGGGCTCACCTTCTCAAAACTTGTATTGCACAATACAGTAAAAGTCAGTAGAATATTGTGATAAATATGTACTTTAAAATTTTATTTTCAAGTACGAAAAAACCCTGTTGGACCTGTGAGAGAGCAGGTCACACTGGCCAATTTTTTCACCTTTGCTTGACCATTGATCTCTGTCAGCGAGACTTCATCTTGTACACTTTTATTTTCCCAGAAGGTGTCTCACATCCCCTTGGGATAAGTACAAGGGATAAGCTCAGAGACGTTCCCACCACCCTCAGCATCAGGCCCCAGCCCTGAGAGCCTGCCCCGAGCACTGTTACAAGTGCCTCACTCCAGGAAAAAGTGCTGAGTCTCTCTCTCTGACTCTTAATGGCACTGGGTAATTGAATATAAAATAAAAATGACTTCAGCGTAGCTTAATGTCTACTCCTGGAGCCACGTCCTGCGACCCACACAACAATTGCTGCTCAATCTCTGCGCTGCACTCGGGGATCTAACGCAGGCAGCTGCTGGTGTGGGTCCTTCACCCCTTTACACAAAAGGGTTGCTAATGATTCCAGACCTCCTTCTGCAAGTCAGGTGCCTCCAATGGTTATCGCGACTGTTAAGGCCAAACATAACAGAAGCAGGGCCACTTAATGAGGAAACTCATCTGCACCCATTTTGTTAGGCTGGGGGCACTGGAGCGCTTTCGTAGGGCTAAACTAAACTAGAGCAGCGGATACAAAGCCAAGACCAGTGTCTTGCCAAAGGCTGCACTGTCAGCACTGAAGTAGGTTACTGGGGAACTGGCAGAGACTGCTAATTAATTCAGGATGATCCGGGGATGTCAGCTCTGTTCAGGAATTTCAGTGCCAGATTGCGTGGCTTGGTCCATCCAAGAAAAAAACTGGTCCCAGTCGCTGGTGCTGGGGAAGGAGCTGAGCCTCCAGCTCAGCCGTGATGCCCTCTCTTACTGCCCCATGATCCCTTTTCCTGCTGTAAAAAAAAGCAGAAACCCCCCCGAAAGTTCTTGTCAAAGCGTTACTGGATGGACACACGTTCTCACCTGCTCCTGGTAGGCGTCCGTGCTCCTCTGCCCCTTGGTTTGGATTAAGCATCGCCCCGTGGGGGGTGCCCGGGCGCTCTGGGAGGAGGGGATCTGAATGGGCAGGGGGGGCTGGTACTGCTGGATGGTCACCTTGTTCATGCTGCCCTCGTAGGGCTGCTGCTCCCGGCTGCGGTGCTGCAGGCTCTGCGACCCCATGAGGGTCTGGATGTGGCTACCTGCCTGTGGGCAACGTAACCCGTTAGGCCAGAAATTCAGGAAGCTGAAAAGAAGCAATTCGTACAACTTACAGAGTCAAGTAAAAGCAAACCTCTTCCAGCAGCTCAGAGGTTTGCCTTTTGACCACGGCTGGAAGCAACCGTGATTAAAAGCGGCAAGGATACCCCCGTGGCATTTGGTGACCCTGGGAGGCTGAAGGGAAATTAGCCACATACAGTGCGTTTTATAAACAGAAAAGATTCTTTTCCCTCACGTCACGATACACGTTTCAGCTCCAGATGTTTTGTGAACTGAAAACATTTAATAAATTGAAGTAGAGTGGACTATTCATCACAGCACCCACTGAAGATACTGGAATGATTGGGTTTGTTTTGTTTTTTTTTTTTTTTTTCTGAAGATAGTTTGGAATAAGATTTATAACCCAAATGCAGCTATTGGCCAGATTTGTCCACTGTGTGGGGAAAGCATAATCATTGAAATCCCACGCCTTGTCCTAGGAACAAATGTGGCTTTAACAAAATACAGCTAATCAAATCACCAAATTTCTAAGATATTTTCTACTGATTTGAAGTTGCAATATTTTGTAAATACAAGTGAAATTCTGCATTTACATTGACTCAGCCTTTTGATATTTTCAGGGAAAAAGGGTGACTGCTACCACCCTTCTCCACCCCCCATCCCCATGGCCTTGCCCGTCTCCAGCTGGGCTCTCCCGGAGGAGGTTTGCTTTCTGGATCCCGCTCTTGACAAGCTGAAGTTGCATCCTTGCTCGCTCTTCAACACACACTCGCGATTTAGGCACACGAATTACACAAGCATTTGAGGCAAATCTTTGCAAAATAAACTCAGTAGAGACAACTTTACACTTCTCATATTTACAGGATTCAGGTGGTGTTGCTTATAAATAATGGCATGCAACTTAGCAGTAAGGGAACGAGCAAAATTCAGGCTCCGTTGTATGATCAAATGTTATTGCCTCCACGAAACCTCACACCATCGCTACTGAGAGTTCTCAGACTGTGGGCATCCATCACCCAGCGCTACTGTCTGAACAGCCTGGATGTGAAAGAGCATTATAATCGTATTTTCCCAGAGCTACGGGTCTCTATGGACAAAACAGACCGATTTAAACAACATTTCCCATTAAGTTTACACCAGCCAAGGACCCCACCACATCTCGTCATGAAGGTCTAGTCCTCAGCACTAATGAACCTTTATGATCCCAGTGGAAGAGTCACCGGTTGTGAGACTGGATTTTAAACAAACAAGATTAAATTTAATACAGCAAAAGTTCAAAACATTTCTCACCCATTGGCCAATCATTTGGCCTCGGAAGTTACAGCAGCCAGGCCGTTAGAGTTAACTGCTCGTTGCCATGGCAAAAATACATCTCAACGGATTTCCAAGATCTGCTTGCACAATATGTCATTAATAGGGATGCAGTTGGAGCTACTCGTGTCACTGAACACAGAACCCCAGCAAGACACACAGCGACTGTGAACAAAACTGATCTGCTCTGAATTACTTTCTGCTGACTACATGTGAAGAAAGGACCAGGCACAAAACACGTCTGACAGCTCTTCAGGACAAGAAGGGTAGTCTCAAAGTAAGAGATGACAGAGAAATCTCTTGCTCCTTGTGCCCAGATCCTCAGTCCCCAAACTCTTCTTAAAACACAGCTCACCTGGGTACATGAAGGTGTTTAATAACCACAAACTGGCTCCAGGAGCAGCCTGGTGCCCTCGGTCTGTGCTGCCACCATCCCACTACACAGGTCAGAGAGATCTTCAGTTCATCCGAGATCAGAAGGGAAGGAAACGCTCCAGACGGACTCGTTAGCTGTTCATTAACTCCCTAACTCCCTACAAAACGAGCCGTGCCCACAGTGGATGGCTGAATCCCTGTCACCCTGCTCCATGGAGATGCAAGGCAAGGAGGGGACCATGTGCGGCACCGTTCTGTACATCACGTTGTGTCACACTCAGCACAAGAGGATCCCAAAAAAGCAGAATCTCATAAATTTTACTATTTGCCCCATATCCACCACAGCAGGTGTATTGTCTGTCTCGGAGGAAGATGCCTAGTTCAAATAAAAAAAAAAAAAAAAAAGAAAAAAAAAAAGTGCTTCTTCACTGAAAAACCTCGAATCTTTACCTGGTTAAAAAAACCTGTATTGAACAGTAGATGCTGGCAATGAAACAGGAGGAACCTCCAGCCTCCCAGCCGTGGCTCAGAGAAATATACCCAAGTCAGAACGGGAGAGAAATGGTGGCTCAAACACTTCTTTACGTCCCAGTTTCCCGGCAGGTGCCTCTCTCCAGTTTGGTGGCATGTGCTCCTTCCACAGCCACCGAGACCGTTACAGTCCATGCAGGGATCTCCAGGTTCACGTGGCTTCAGCCTTCACGTGGCCAGCGGAGATCCTGCAGCAGCAGAGCCCAAGTGACACAGCCCCATGCGACTCCAAACCTGTGTAGCTCCTGGAGGGGCATCACCCTGCACCCACGCTGGCCGGGCTGACGTCTGGCCCTTTTACACCTTCGTTCTCACTCCTCATCCTCTCTGTTTCACAAGGATTGATTTCCACGTTCCTTTTGGATGGTCCCCCACCCCACTTCTACCCCTTCCCTTTGTATGGGGGAGCAGCTAACTCAGAATACAACCGATTTATCAGGATACAACTGACTTAATCAGGTGTGTAGCTGACTTCTGTCTCACTGACATGACAGACCAAGTCATCTTCCAGGAAGCACAAATACTGTAGTCATTTAACAACTCAGTGGATTATTCAGCTTGAAGTTTAAAATAGCCAACTCTTCCGTAAGAGAAATAGCCCATAAATTACGAGATGATGACATGAACGATCATAGTTAAAATAAAACTAGCATTTAATCTGTATTCTGAACAGCAAAACAGACAGAAACAACCACTCACCCCCCGCATAACTACGTAGTGATGGCCGTGTAGTGTTCCCACCTCACCTGACATACATAAATAGCCATTGCTGCACATCTAGCAGCCCTCTGTGTGGCTGATTCAGGAGCACGTTAGTGTGTCTATATACGTACTGCATCAGCCCATCCGTCTGTAGTGCATGCTCTAACCCTTGGAAGACCAAATGCCATCTTCTCTCCCAGTGATTTCCCATGCACAGCTCTGCCACGAGGCGTGATGTTAGTGGAAAGCCACAGCATAGACCATCATTTATATTTATAACATTTAATGGTTTGTTGTGTCGAACGTCACTTCTAGAGGAGATCTTCTGAGTCCGACTGCAAACAATGGTTGTATTTTAATCCCCAGATGCTGGGAAACCAATTGCCATAGCAGTGCATTGCCCACCACCTCCTGGGGACGGTGGGTAAACAATTTCTAGAATTCATTTCCTCGCTCCCGTTAATCGACTCTGAAGAGATCGTATCACGGCTTCGTGTGTATTCACACTGCGGAGGTGGATAAGCTGCCCTTCTTGGAGATGGAATTATTTATTCTGCAGGAAAAAAACCTCTCTATTATGCAGACTGCTTCCCCAATTTCATTTGTATTCTTTACTTTATATAACATCCACCGCAAAAGTTAATTATTTTCAGCTCAGTGTCCAATATTTACAGTGTAATTAAAGTAGGTGACGAGGGATGTAACAATGGATTGCTCTAGTGAGTTAAGCAGACTTCAGCAGGGTTACGCCATGGTTGTACTCACCTCATCCCAGCAGCGAGACACCAAAACATTGAGAATGAAACAGAATCCGCAATTCCTCGTTATAGTAACACCGATGATGCACAAACGCAAGACATAGATTGTGTGAACCGATAAACCCAGGCTTTATCCCAGTATGCCAGAGAAGATAAGCAGTGACTCCTCTTAAATTTCTTACCCTCATTTCTTGTGTAACAGAGGACAGAGAAACCCTTGGAATAAGTTGGCTGTCAGACAGTGCAGGGTGCTCCCCTTTTTCTCCTCCTCCTCCTCTTTCTTTTCTTCCTTCTTCTCCTCCTCCTCCTCCTTTTCTTCCTGTGCCTGGGAAGGTGCCGCTGGGCTGCTCTGGGGCCATGGCTTTTGTCTCCCATCCTCCAGCACGACCGACCTCCGTACAGATAACACTCTGTATGTGTAATTATCACCACTCACATGTGTGGTTCCACCTTCTAAAGCTGATTCCAAACACCATTCAGTTTGTCAGGATCCTCCATTCTCCAGCTTTATGATTAGAGCACCCAAAACCAGCAATTGTCAGCCCATGAGCAGAGCCAAGCTGGGTCTGGGAGAGAGCAGCCCGTGTTTCCATGGGAGCAGGCCAGATCCAAGCACTGGAATTCATCCATGCCACCACGAGGTAGGCATTGACAATAGGCTTCGAGAAATTAGAAGGCTTTCTGGTGCATTTATCAGCAACTGATGTGTGCCCAGGGTGTCTCTTGCCAAAAGGCTGTCCAGGCACCGGGCCATCCTCCATCTCAACCGTTCATTCTTTGCCATGAACTGAAGAACGTAATTGGGATGAAAAATTTCAGCGAAGACTTTTCAGGACAAGAGGGAGCTGATCCGTGCAGGAATCCATCTGCCGAGCCCGTTTCACACACCATGGATGTAACCACGAGCGTTTGCAGCAACAAACCCCAAACCAGGTAGCAGGCGTGGAAACGCCATCCTTAATCCGTAACGATCGTTGCTTTACACTTCCAAACCCCAAAACGCCTCTCCCAAACCTGTCCTCCTTACCCTGCCCTTCCTCCTTGGGGAAGAGGCCACGGGCGGCTCTTACCTTCTTGGTGACGGTGTCGGGGGGCACGTCCCGCCGTCCCAGCGGGTAGGGGTTCCACTGGCTGCTGACGGACACCTCCTCCTGCCCGTTGTCCAGGATGCTGCTCTGCTGCGACGGGGTCTGTTGCGGAAACGGTAGGGCAGCCTTTAGTCACTGTCACACCGCGGCACAAAAGTTCTCTCTCTCTCTCTCTCTCTCACACACATTTATTTCAAGTAAGCGACCCAGTTAAACGGTACCAGGCTACTGCTAAAATGGAAACCCTTTTTACATTTCTACAGCATTTCATTAAGGTGCGATCATATCGCTCTGGGACTCCCCGCAAGCGGGAGGTCTTCAAAGATACAGAAGAGAAATAATGAGAATAATGAATGATGAGAGAAAAGAGAAAATTAATTTAACGCAGCTCATTATTTTCAGAGAAGCAAGTTTTGGGCAAAGTTCCATCTTTAAAGGTGCAGTCTGCCATTTATCATTTGAGTCAGAGCTTTTTTACTGGCCATTCAAGCATCAAAACCTTTTTTATTAAGTATTTGACACCAGGATAAATTAAATGCTTGTATTTTCTTGGGAAAATATTCTTTAGTGGCAACTGCTCTTCCCTGGCTCTATGCTCAGTGCGTGCCTGGGGAGTGCTTCTCCCAGACCTCCCCAGGCTGCTTTTGGTCTAAGTTAACAGGATATCGTCTGTACAATATTAACCAGTAACTAACTGCTTTCCTGAATAGGAAGGGTCAAAACATACATTTAAAGTTTCCTAAACCACCTTGAAACTTGTCTTATTATTTTCCACTTTTCTCTCCTTTTTTACATGTTTTTTTTTTTCTTTGTCAATTTTTTCCCAGGCTGTTTCACTCCATTTTTCAGTGCTTTAGAGGGCACATGTACTTTTTCTGGCCCATCCTGATTTTCTTTACCATATCTGGAAATTTTGCTGTCAGGGTATGGCTTTTTGTGTCAGACTTTCCAAAATGCTAACATTTTATACTTCCACTGACAGCATTTAGCATTATATAGTGCTTATTGAGTTAACTCCTTATTCACTTCTGATTAATGGAAACCTAAAAAGAAGAAGAAAAAAAAGTCTATTCGTCCCCTCTGCCATTCAATCAATTTCTTCTTAGATTAAAAAAAGATAATCATGAAGCAGTTCTTTAGATGACTGAAGAACAAATGAAACTGTTGCTTTGAAACATTAAAGCCAGTAACTGGTCGAGTAAGAACTTTTTTCAATGCGACCTTAAAAATCCTTTAAAAGTAAATAGAAGTAAATTGTGATTTAAATCATACTCCTCGGAGGTTAAATAAGAAAAATAATTCAACCCTAATTATTTAAAATAAAAGAAAACTTTCATTATAATTCTCTCATCGTTCAAGAAGTCTTCTAGAAAAATCAGGAAAGATGTGATTTTCCTTATATTAAAAACCACTAGAAGAGCATTTTTCCTGTTGCAACTGCACGAGCTCCCTGCAGAGCTTTCTTTACACCTATTAAAAATGGGAAAACCAGACCAACCTCAGCACTTTTTCCCTGTGAGGTTCCCCCTCACAGCTCAGCAGCCACTGGTCCCAGTGCACCAGTCCCACACTGGGACACGCTGAGCCCAGTTTGTCCCTAGATCAGAGCGTGGGTCCCAGTTTGGGGGCAGGCAGGGCTCTTTGTGCCTCCCTAAACTCAGGAGTGAGCCAGTCCTGCCCTGTTTGCTGCTATTGTATATCTCCACATAAAAAAAAAATCCACAGGGTGGGGGGAGGTACGTCACCTGAGACCAGGGCACAAACAGCTTCCAAAACGAAAAAATAATCAAAAATTTCTGCTCTATGGAGTAGTAAAAAACACTGAAAAAGAAAGCAGCCCTAGAAGCCCAGGGCTGGGCATCTGCCCTCCTCCCTGTGAGATGGGTTTGTCACCGTGCAGAGACACAGGGGACGAGGGAGGATGCTTCCCACAGGAGCCTCTGCCTTCCCTCCTAAGTGATACCTGTGAATATAGTGATTATTCCTAAAGGCAGACGCACTCTACACTTCTGGGGATGAAGTGCACCAAACCATAAACTTCTTTGACAAGAACTGCAAGCTGGGTGCCCAGAATCAAAAGCATCCTCCTGAAAAGGGCTGCTTTTGTCACCGCAGACAAGGCTGTGCCATTTTTATAAGGGACTGACTAATCTGTAGAGCTGAGTTCCCTCTCCAAGTGGAAAAAGAAAAAATACAGAGGGTGCTTTCTGCTTTCTCAATAAATAGGAAAATTCTGTGATAATAAGTTTTTCTTCTCATTTTCTGCAGCAAAATGAACTTGTCTACTTGCAATATTATTCATTTACAGAGCTCGGACAGACTGCAAACAAACTACACATCTATTAAGCCTTGGTAAAAAATGAAAAACAGCAGTTCAAACATTTTATACACGGAGTAGAATTGATGTAATAAACTTTCTCAAAATAAGTAATTGCTACAGTTGATTTCCTGATCTTCCACTGGACAATTAGACTTCACTCATTACTCTCTTGAATCTAGGCCACAGTAAAGAGGAAGAAGGGGTAAATATTAAGCTGCTGTGGCCTGGATTCCTTAAGAAATGCAAAATCCTTTAGAACATGTGAAGGAATAAAATTAAACAATACAAAACATTCCAATTATTTGTTCAACAATCACTTTTCACAGCTTTCCAAATGGTACAGTAAGAGAATAACACCCCCCTGCATGCAGTTCAGCGTCACACTTTATATGGGTATGCAGCAATGAAATGCTGGTGAAATAGAAAGCAGAATAATTCACGTAAAACCACCCCCCAAAACAGGTCACCCCAAACAGTTCCACGGATTTCCTCAGACATCCGTGTGTTAGTAACCACATTCACCTGCAGCCTAAAACTCTTCAAATGATATACAATATCTTACTCCTAAATGAGTGTAGAGAAATAGCACCGTTATTTGGAGTTGGTGACTTCTTTCAAGGACTTGTGACAAGAACTAGTTTATACCCATATAGACAAACAAATTTTTTGAAAGAAAAAAAAAACAACCAACAGTATGACCAACACGGGAAAACTGTCTGTGTCCACACACACACACACACACACACGTGTCTACGGGTAAGATTGGACCTCGATGTTGTTAAACTGCACAACAGAGAAGCACACACTAACGTTAGGACTGGCTTGGATCCAGGGATGGCTGAACGGGAGGTGTAAACGAGGTGAAGGGTGCCTGGAGGGAAAATTACAGCAGGAGAAGCCTAACAATGACTCTGTGTGTGTGTGTGTGTGTGCACTGTGAACCTCACAGGGCTTGGCTTGGAAATTCAGCGTAGGATGGATGTGCCTGTAGGGGTAACCTCAGCCCTGCTGAGCCTGTCTTCTGGCCAACCAGTGCAATCTGGTCACATCCCTGCCATCAAATTATCTTATTCTTCTAAAAAGGCTTGGCTCCAAAGTCCTACACTGGGCACTGAAGCCCTCCTTTGGGGATTTCTGGCCAGTGCTGACATGGGAGCGTGGGCCAGGGACTGCCTGGGAGGGGGCCAGCTGGCCCCAGCCAAAGCAATTAACAGCACAGATGATCCCATTCCAGCACCTGGATCTCTGCTCTGGTACCCTTTAATTACTCACAGAGATGGTGCTAATTTATCCCAACAGCTCCTGATGCTAATGCAGCAGGGCTCTCAAGGATGCTGGTCGCTTCTAGCGCTGTGGTAGCCCCCTGCCATCTCACGCTGCTGCTGTCACACGGGGGTGGCCAGATGTGACGAGGGGTAAGGTCTCAGCATCCTCTCTGGGATCCTGAAAACACCTCAGCAATGTCCCTCTCTGCCTTCTCACATGTGCTTTTCCCCGTCAAACCTTTGGCTGTATGTAATTGTGTGTGTGTATGTATGTACTTTCAACAATATATCGCTAATAGCTGCAAAATAAACAGTAAAAAAGTGAAAAAAAAAATCTTTTCTTTCTATAGGCATTACTCAACAAACGTTTAAAACAAATTTAGGTGTGGTAGGCATGTAACCAAACCTCATCAACTTCTCCAGCACACCCAATCACCACGCATATGTCTCCTGGAGCCTATTTAAACACACATCGAACGTTTCCGCGTTACTTTTCCTCAGATCAAGCAGTCACAAACCAAAACAAGTTCCCCGTCTCTGCACACAGATTAAGTCATTGAGAAAACAGAATGATCGCCTCGGTCTGTAACGGGAGCGCGGGAAGCAGTAATGACAGCCGCGGGAGCTACTGCATCCAAAAAGCAAGATTTTGAAGCAGGAAAGCCGCGTTGCTGTTATCTTTGCTTTTTGGATCCTGTATAGTACAAGCATGGATAATAGGCAAAAAGCTAAACCAGGAAAAAAAAGCAAGGAGTATTATTAATTTATTTGGTAATGCTGGTATACGCTGGCTATCCCATACTTACTTTCGGTAGAGGTAGCTCTTGAAGCATTTGGTTTTCAAATTTAGATTTAGTCTGCAAGTTTAAAGTCATGCTTCTGCCGGCATGCATTGCTGAAAACCCTCCAGAGTGCAGCATGCCAAGGCTAACTGTGTTGTGTTTGTAAGCAGCGGTCTGAGTAGAGGAAACAACCACGTGACAGGATATGAACACACATGCTCATCGAATCAGATATCACACATATATGGTTAATTTCACAGAGTTTTAGTTTAAGCAAACAAAACAGTACCAAGAAAGAAATAGCTTTCTGAGGCATGCACTGGGTCACACGGAAGCAAATACATCGCTAGTTATACATAAAATGGGTACCATAAAAGACTTCCACGCTGACAGCAGATGAGATATGTTGTTATCTGTAGTTTGAAAATTGCAGTATATAACACGGTACAAGTCTTTATTTTGCAAATACGGCCGAATTTTGGTACGTCTGCGCAACCCTGGCGGGGCCAGAGCACAGGCATCTGCCCCAAGGGAGCCCCAAAGGCAGAGGGAAAGCCCCGCAGGAGAAGGCTCTGCGCCGGCCGCTGAGTTTGCCACTGCTCTCTGGCTAGTGGCTGCCCACCAGGGGCAAGCTCTGGTCGGGCCTGGCATCGTGCCGGCCGTGGGCGACAGGGGCAGTGTCTTCTCCTGGAGCAGCCGTGGCATGGGGTTCCCATCCTACCATTAGCAACCAGCTCGCTGGCGCCGGCGGGATCACTGGGAGCTCAATTTAACCAGATACAATCACCAGTGACAGCCCTCCACCAGATAAAGCACTTCTTACGTCAAATACACATTGTAAATTTAAGCATAAAGATATTTCTTAAACAAGCAACACCTGGGAAGTGTTTATTTCCACCAGAAATGTCCCTGCTCGGGGTGTGCTATTTTGCCTAGGTGTCGTGTATTTTCCCATCAGTTTTACACGACATCAGGAAAAGAGCTGAAGGAAGGAAGGGAGGAAAAACCTTCAGCCTTCCAGCCAGTGTTTGAACTTTACCCATTTGATACTTAACGATATTTTAATAGGCATCACATCTGAGCGACTGGAATAGGCAATGAATATATTAACACCAAACTCATGAGCACCTAGCGTAGAATAGTTTCAGAACGTGTCCGTACACCTAACTTACGCACTCGACAACAGTGATTTTTCACAACCACTTCAGATTATGAAGTAAATCCCATTCATGGAGTAGCATTCATTAAGTACTCAAGACCATTATTGAACTCATGCACTAAAGCACTTGCACTGTTTTGTATAGAAGGCAAATAAGCATAACTTCCTACAGCTAAAAGGAGTGATAACCATATTGCTCATTAAAACCAGTGGCAGTGCGTATTTCAGAGTTAAGGGATACCTTTAAATCCCCTCCTCTAACAGTGGTACGACAGCTAAAATACATTCTTTTACTCTTTATCTGTGACGTTTTTCTTTATCGCCTTTTACTGCCAAGATGTATCCAGCATCTTTTACTGCTCTCAAACCGTTACTGAAGCGGTGGACTTCAGCAGCACCATGTTCACTTCTGTTGGTAAGGAGAGAATTTTTATTTATTTCTTTTATTATTATTATTATTTCGGGCAGTGCTGCAGCGGTTCCTACATTAGTAACGGGCAGCGTTACTCCTGCAGAGACTGTGTCCCCCTCCTTGACCCGGGAACCCCTCACTCCAGCTGCTGGGGGCACCCCCAGAACCCCCTGGCGGGCCGGTTCCTCTGACACCAAGGCAGGAACGTCATTACTGGGCATTCTGGTGGTTACCACTGTACGTGCAAATAAGTATTGGAAATACCGAAACACACAACTAAAGGCATTAATTGCAGAGAAATGCCAAACATACCCTGTCTAACCTTCTAGCTTCTATATGTCTAAGTAGCTGTTGTCTCCAGTCAGCGGGCATTTTAGCACAGCTCTCATTTCCCTTCACAGGGGTAGGCCTTGTCTTTATATCACTGTTATCGGAAGGCTTGTCGCCATAGTTACCCAAGTTATAGTCTGACGGTATCTTTTCCAGCAGAGCTGCCATTGTAGGCCTCGCTGAAACCGGCCTGGTTTGGGATGTGCCGTAGCTCTCTGTACTGTAGCTTCTTGCAGACAACGGCCTCCTTTGCGTGAGGTTTTTGACTGGAAAGCTCCCAGTCTGGGCTTTCACTTCTTGGTAGGAAGGGTGCTCGTCTTCGTACCTGCCGTTCCTCTTGAGGAACTGCGACTCGGAGACCGAGATGCTGCCCTGGCGCTCCACGGCCCCTCGGTAGGGAGCCCTGCCGTACCTGTCGCCGGGGGGCAGCTCGTGAGGCTCACTGACCCTCCGGAACATGGACATCTCCGTGGAGCTGGCCAGCGAATCCGCCCTCCTCAGGAAGCCCGGCCGAGACCCCTGGGTGGCAAAGGGGGCACCCACCGCGTCCTCGTTGACCGAGGGCTGGGAGAAGGAGAACATGTGCTCCACTGGGGGGTAGCCGCGGTAGCCCCGGGGGCTGACCAGCTCCTGGGGCAGGTTCTTACTCTGCTGGGGAATGTACTCGGGGTTGAGCTGGAACGGCGGCGGCAGCCTCTTCTCGGCGGTGACCTCCACTGCGCCCTGCGGGTTGAAGCTTTGGTCGAACTGGTAGACCTTCTTGGTGACGGAGGACTTCTGCTGGGGCTGCACCTTGACGCTGCCGTAGGTCAGCAGCTCGTCGTCCAGCATGGGGACCGACTGGCTGCGGGACATGCTCAGCATGCCGTGCTCTGGGCCCAGCAGCTTGTCCACCCGCTCGTGGGTTCCTACCGTGTCGTTACCGGATGCATAGTTTTCCAAGGGGATGTTGTACACTTTGTACGTACCGATGTCTATCTCATCGATACTCTGAGACTTCTTAAACTTGTTAGTTTTTAAATCCCGCATCATCGGGGAAAGCCGTTCCGTGCTCTTGCTGATGGAGATCACGCTTTTGGAAGGGTCTGGGCGGCAGTGGATATGGGAAAAGACGTTGGTGAGACTTCTGTTAGCGTTGGAGTCATGATATTCCCATGCTATTCCCGGAGTGAAAGTGCTAGTCATTTCGGGAGACTCTTTGACATGATCTTTCCGCTCGGGCAAAGGGCTGGTGGTGGGGGTGCTTTCCAGTTTGGAAGGAAAAGCTGTCCTGTCTTCAAAAGGACTAGGGGTTCTGGTCCAATTTTGCCAAGGATTGGGAGGAGGCACTTCAGAGTCGTGTGTGTTTCTGAGCGTGGGCTGCTCCAGCTCCAGGGGGATCCCGACTATCCTGTCCTGCCGGATCAAGGGCCTACGCCCGTGGGCAGATGTGCTTCTGGACTTGGTGCTCAGGAGGGGGTTGGCGCCGGGGTTCTCCACCCCGCTCTCCTCCGCCACGAAGCCCGTGTTGTCGTAGTGCGAGCCGTCGGTCCAGCTGTCGGCGAAGGTCTCGCTCAGCGGGCGCCGCTCCGGCCGCGGCGGCAGGTTCCCCACCGGCGCCGGCTCCCGCTGGCTCAGCAATGGCTTTGTTTCTAGGGGCTGCGGGAACGACTGCGCCAGCCTGCAAAAGCAAAAGCAAAAAAAAAAACACAAAAAAACCCCAAACAAGATAAAATGCCCTCTCTTAGAGCGCGCTACATTGCAATTACAAAGCAATTTAATATTCTCCCGTCTATGCAGGGTTGCCCAGAGCACATCACTCAGGACTCCATCCAGGCGGGGCTTGAAGATCTCCAGAGAAGTGGACTCCACACCCTCCCTGGGCAGCCTCTTCCAGGGCTCTGCCACCCTCACCCCAAAGAAGTTCTTCCTCAGATTTGAGTGGAACTTCCCATGGTCCAGCTTGTGCTCGTTGCCCCTCGTCCTGTCACTGGGAACCACTGAAAAGAGTCCGGCTCCATCCTCCTCCAACCCACCCTTTAGGTACTTGTCAGCATTAATAAGGTCTCCCCTCAGCCTTCTCTTCTCCAGGCTAAAGAGGCCCAGCTCTCTCAGCATTCCCTCATCAGGGAGATGCTCCAATCCCTCCATCACCTTTGTTGCCCTATGCTGGACTCTCTCCAGCAGTTCCCTGTCTCTCTTGAACTGGGGAGCCCAGAACTGGACGCAGGATTCCAGTTGTGGCCTCACCAGTGCAGAGCAGAGGGGGAGAATGACCTCCCTTGACCTGCTGGCCACGCTCTTCCCTACGCAGCCCAGGATCCCATTGGCCTTCCTGCCAACACGGGCACATTGCTGGCTCATGGATAGTTTACTATCCACCAGGACCCCCAGACCCTTCTCCTCAGAACTGCTTTCCAGCAGGTTTACCCCTAACCTATAACTGTATGACAGCGTTAAGACAACCAGAAGCTGTGTTAAGAAAGATGGTCACACCTGTTTCCCCACAAAGAGTTATTCACTGCTTCTTTAGCCGTTGTCTGCAAGGACCCCATTTTTACGTGCGCGTTGGAGGACCCTGAGGAAGCCTGGGAAGGGGAATAGTCTGAGTAAGTGCCTGAGGAAACGCTGTTATTCAGACCGTGGATCTTATCTGCTTCAGACTCATCTGTCGATTCTGAAACAAAACACAGAAACGTTTTCAGGAGGTGGCGCTTCAAAACTAAACTCCAGAAAAATGCATTTTTCAATCGAAACTATGGATGTAATATATACACACATGTAATACATATATACATGAGCACAAACATGAATTTAATACTTTTTAAAATCACAGTGAAGTGTAGAACATCTTAATTAACGTGTCTGTCTGTGTACATTACACATCTTTGTAAGTCAAGTGAGTACCTTTCTTGTCTTTACCCAGCAGAACAAGTTTGGGTGGGTACAAGGGGGTCTCCGGCATGGAGGGACGAAGCTCCCCTATCCTCATCTCACTGGCAGGATGTCCAAAGGCATCCTGGGGAAAATAAGAATGTAGAGTGAACATTGGAAATAGAATCCACTTCAAACTGTCATGAACAAACACTCTTCTTCTCCAACAACACACCAAAACCTCACCATAAGGGCAGCGTCTAATCATGCTGATTTGTCAGCTGAAAATTCTAATTAGTCCTACATAAATACTTGTAAAAAATTATGGTGATGTGTTTGTTCTGAGAATGGGGACAAAACAGATGGAACTTGCAAGATACGTCAAGGCCATGTAAACACTTCTGATGAAGTAAAGGTCACAAAAATGCAAGCTGCCAGTAGAAATAAATACAAATTTAGAATAAACAATTACTTCTGATTTCAGGAATAAGTATCCCTCATTCATTTACTCATGGCACGAGTCCTTCCATAGACTCAACTGTCCTTATAGCTATACTTAATTACTTTGTCTCTAAAGGGTTTTTTGCTGAATTAAAATGCTTGGAATTTCAGCTTGGTGAATCGTGACCTTCAAAGGCTGCCCCGCACAACAGCTTCGCTCTTCTAGACCGCAACAGGGTATATACTGAAAATAACGGGAGTTTAAAAATGGAAAGAAAGTGAGATGTAGTCTTAGAAAGAGATATTTTAAATTAGGACATTTAAATAAGGCTGATAGGACAGCTGGAAGGGAATGAAGACACAGCTGGGAAATCCGTGGCATTTCTTATCCCTGGAAGAAAGTTCAGGAATGAGATAGACGCCGAGCTGGAGGTGTCCTGGGGAGACAGGGCAGGGGATGGCACTTAGTGGGGGGATGACACCGGTGACCCTGCCCTCGGGAGCTGGAAGAAGGAGCAATATGGGGATACACCACTTTGAGGGTGAGGGAGGTGCAATAGGGAGGGAAATGGTGGAGATGGGCACTGGGAAGTCCTGCCAAAGCCCATCAAGAGCCTTATGGGGAGGGGAACGAGAAACAGGCACCGTCTTGGAAGTGAGAGCATGAGCTGTGGTTTCATAAAGAGGACGGAAGTTGGAGAAGGAGAGGATCCAGTAAAAAAGAGGAAGTTTTGGAGACAACATAGGAGAAAATCAATAATTAGTAGTTTAAATGAGGAACGAAATGGTTAGGAGAAATACATATAGGAGGGAACTTACACTAATGGAGAGACTGTGAGGATCTCTGTACCCTGACATTTTGCTGCTAAAGGTACTCTAGTGATTTTCCACAGTCAAGTCAATAAAGGAAAGAGATGTAACATTTAGAGAAATAATTTAACATGGAGAACCAAAACCAAAACCACATTATTAAAATGTAAGATGCTACAATATTTTTAAAATTTCCTGCTTTTACTCATAAGCAGAAAACTTTCAGAGGTTTAGTCTCCATTAACTACTTTTTGTCGTAACAGTGGAAACAGAGATGTGCAGAAGCACTTGCCATGTGATTTATCCTTGAAGAATATAATTATATTTACACAAGAGATGTTTCAATCCTTCTGCATTTGGTGTTCTACTAGAGGTAGTAGCACACCAAATCAGCAAAGAACAGGTATCTTCATAGCCCATTTAACGAACCCCCCTCAGTGCTAACATTCAAGCAGATAGATTCTGATTCTTACAGGGTGGAATATATTCAAGACTTTAAACTACTTCCACATGCAGAGCTCCCTCGTTGTGTACGGTATTTCTTAGGTGACAGTAGTGATGGACACACAACTTCAAGCTAACAGCAGTGCAACAGCATCTTTTCAGTGCAGTACGACCCATTTTCTAGTGCAGTGTAACAAACTTAGGCAAAACCGTTTTTTTGAGGAATAAAGAAAGTGCAGAGCATTCGCAGAGCGTGAGAGTCTCCACCTTCGAAGCACGGTGCACGTGAGGTTTCTTGTTGTACCTCTGAGCTTTTTGTGTGCTCTTCTTCCTCCTTCCTGTCTGGGCTTTCCACAGCCGATTTCTGAGTGTTGTCTGTGTCAGACAGCGGACCCTTTTGCAATTCTTTATTTTCTCTATCTTGAACCTAGAATCCCAATATTGCGCCATGAAACTTCCATAAGTTATAAGCTTAAAATAAAACTACTTGCTGTAAAAGAGGAAGAACCAGCAGTTCCATTTTTGACATAATGAGGAACATAGGTTTTTATTTCAGGTTTTTTTTTTTCATGATTTTCATGATTTTATAAAGTTTTCGATGTTATATTCCTTTTTTTTTTTCCTTTTTTCTCTTTTTAGCCCCTAGTCCAGCTATTCCAACAAAAATCAATATACTTTGGAAAGAACTAGCCTGGCATTTGTGAATACTCCATGAAAGTGAAGTATGCCGTAAAAAACCGAAATCATATTCCATTTAATTCTACTCTGTTTAAGAGGACCTTTTTTCTTACAAGCCCAAGAACAAAAAGGTCACTAATAAAAAAAAAAAGTATTATTAATACGATGAATTTCAAGAACAAAGGGAAGAGAGAAATGCCAGTGTGTTGTGTCAGAACTTATTCCTCAGGACTAACCAGAGAAAGATAGATGTAGAGGACAGAAAAATACAGTGAGCTGTTTCACAACAGAAAGTACATGATGAAAATACATTAAAATAACTGGGAAAGAGACATATCACCAATTATTCACACTGACAACCAAAACCATGAGATTATAATCTGGAGAGATGGAATTTTTAAAATAACCTAACTCTTAGAGCCTGCTTGCAAAGAATATATAGCCTCTGAATGGAGCAGACGGGGGCAGCTCTGGATATTTGGCTGTCTAAGTTAGCAATTATCAGACTGATCTAAATAAAATTCAGTCACCAGCCCAGGAACGCATTGCCAGTCGCCCCAAAACATGGGATTTTCCCAGAAGAAAGTGGAGCAGAGGATCTTTCGCCCAGCTCCTAAATCTCTCCCCATCTCGTGGCTGCAGTGGCTGGTTTCAGTAGCCACTGGATCTGAAGATTGTTCCAAAGGATGTTAATACAAAATATAACCAGACCAGTGGAAGGAAAACTCCTCAGTGTGGATATGGAGTCTGAAAGTGGGATAACGAAGGAATCCCAACACACTTGCCCGCTGCAGAGGGGATACAGCAGCCAGCACAACACTGCAGCCCTGAGCAACAAGCTCTCTCCTTTTCAGCTCCAGCAGGAAATCACCAACACACAACAGAGCTTTGGAAAGAGACTCCATAGAATCATAGAATAGAATAACAGAATCATTCAGGTTGGAAAAGACCCTTGGGATCACTGAGTCCAACCATCAACCCTACTCTACAAAGCTCTCCCCTACACCATATCCCCCAACACCACATCTAAACGACTCTTAAACACATTCAGGTGGGACTCCACATGGAAAGACAAAGCAGATACTGGGAAAAAGGTGTGTCACATTCAGATAGGGCATAATGGCTGTTCCTGCCATGTGTCCCTTAGCCTTGCAGCCCCGTGGTTAGAGGAACGCACACATTAACCTCTGCTATCCAGGTGATTGGAAAAACAGCCGAGGGGACGTGTCCCAGAACTGACCAGAACAACCTACCACCAAAGACATCACAGTTAGAGATCCTCAGTCTACAAAGATTTACTTTAGAATGAAAATTTCCATTTCTAGTAGTTTAATCTCAGCTGACTCAGCCTGTTAGCTGACACAGACAGCATCCTGGAAAGATAATCTGCAGATGCTTATCCGACCAGCCCTCAGTGATGTACTGCAGAGGATGGGAGACCTCCTAACACCATCCTCAGTTATAAACTGTGGAGAGGCTCTCGTCACCAAGGTCATAACCTCAGGAAAGATCTTTTGTGCCATGGAGAACCCAAAAACTCTATAATGAAGATATTTCTGACTCCTGATAAAATATAAGTCATTCCGTGGCAAAGAGCTTATCAAGGCATGGGCTTAAAGCAGACACAACCCAAAAATCTTTAGGACTTATTCCTCTCCCAATCAGGAGAGACCATCCTTGTGCATCTTATTAGTGGAAAACAGTTCCCATGACAGACACATCAACTGAATCAAGTGAAGCCAGGTGTCCTGGGGGAGATAAAAGTGTGTATGTCTTCCTGGAAAGGGAAGATGATCTTTAAAGGCAGTTTCCAAAACTTTCACTAAAAACAAAACAAAAAGAACAATCTTCTCCACTCACCCCAAAAGCCCCTACAACCCAAACCCACATAATAAAGGAAGTCAGAAGTTAAAAGGGACGGTCTTATTTTGCCTGAGATGAGATGAAGCTCTCAGAAGATCCAACACAGCTGGGGCAGTATTTTTCCAGCTGTAAGCACTGGCATCTGCATGGGATCGCTCAAGGAATAACTCCCTCTCCTTTTTACACAGTATTCATAATAAACCCGCTAGGAATTAACACAGAGGATGCAATGCTGTAGGTTGGACTAGAAAAGACTTATTTTTTAATCCAAAGCTGAGAATTATATCCAGTATTTGCAGTTTATTTGTCCATCCATGCATATCGAAAATATTAATTGCTGATTTGAGGTATTTCTCATTGCCCCTGGTGGAAGGGGTGGAAGGGCTACACAATGCACTATGTTACCCCAGACTTCTTTTTGTCAAAAATGCACATCTTTCAGGAGGACTTAGGACAATGAAGAGGTTCATTTTAATTGATGGTTAATTAAGAAATTGTTTGCTTAGTATAACTGAAGGTGGAGGATGATCTAGGGGATTTGAAATGGAGCTTGTTGCTCATTTCAGATGCTCCCTTTAATTACTTAGAAACAGTTTTGTGAAGAGACATGTCTAAATTAATTGCAAGGAAACCCAAAAGAGATCAGAAAAGAAACCAGCTTATCTGGCCTCTGAGGATGAAAAAGCGAGCGTTGCACCTGAAATTAAATTACCTTGGTACTAGAAACTGTCTTCAGTCTAAATCTGTATCAGAACACACCTGCATTTTCAAACTGTGTTTTAACTTGAGGCTTGAGATCATGTCTCCTAATTATCTGAAAAGCAAATGGAGCTGAATTATGTTTTATTTCATGTGTTACAACTGAAATCATGTTAATATTATTCACCAAGCGATTCACATTTTTTCTACAGTCTCCCATCCCTCTCCTTTATCTTCCTGCAGGGAGCCAGGGAGGGGAAACTGTGTGCATCATCCTGCCTTACGAACTCTGCCCAGGGCCATTGTCTGGAGAAATGACAAGAACACTTCTTTTCTTTTCTTTAGTTGATGAGACAGTTGTGTCACTAGTCTTGACTGACTACTAGGGAAATTAAAAAGTCTGAAAGAGGTCCACCATCTTCACTATTATAATAATAGAAGATGAAAAACACATCTGCACTGATACGATGGAAACAGTCATTCATACACATCAGTTGCTTGTGGTAGAAAATTAACTAGGAAATTGCAATCACATTATTTAATTGCACTTCAGGAATCATCACAGGGTCTTCAGCAATTCAACTATTTTTATAGAATGCTTTGTGATACTCATACAATTAACAGTTCCTGTACATCCACAGAAAAACTTGATATGATTATTTTTCAGTTGCAAAAGCAAATGCATTTTTATCAGAGAATGAAATTTGCCTTCATTTTTTTCTACATTAGAACGCAGTCTGTGGTCACACCAGTACTGCAGAGTAACTGTGGTATTTTGTGGTGTTGCTGCTGTTTGCTCTCTTCCTTACACCTCCGAAATGGAGGCTTCATGGGGCTCTGCTGCAGTTCTGTTAACTGGGACGTCACCCTTTTAGTTGAACAACTCAACATTTAGTTCATCAGCACCTAAACCAGTGCAGCCTCCGGTCACCAGACCCAGCCACAAGACCAAACACCTCACGTCTTGTCTTGGTCAGACAACACTGACTCAAATTCCAGACGTTCAAGTTCAAAAGCCCAACGACACAACATAAATCGTATGAACTCAGCATCAACAGCAGAACACCTCAATACTCATGCTCCAAGTCAGAAGTCGGTTCAAAGGTCAGATTTGCACAGCAAGAAAGAATTCAATGAGTAAAAAGGAATAAGGGTGGAATTTAAGATTTCATATTTAAATAAAAACACGAGTGATTTAACTTAAATATTTCAGTTTGAAGTACTGATCGAAACTGTGCCCAGATTTGAAGAAGCTCTTCTGAAGCCATCTTAAGAGAAAAGTTTTTTGGGTTTTTTTTTTTGAGAACTGAAAATGTTTAACTGCAATAAAACACACAGTACTGACAGAGCAGCTACAGCGACTGCTGAATATGTAAGAACAGCCCATCTGTGTTACAGATATGGAAAACTGAGGAAGAAAAATTCATGCATAAACAACTAGCCAGAGACAGGGATAGTTCAAGGACAACGAATTTATCATGATGTTTAAATAACAAAGGAGTGAAAAGCTAATATGATATTTTCTTTGGAACATTAAGACATCATAAAGATTTTCAAGACTGCTGGTATTCTTGTAGACCAGTTCAAGCTTGTAAACCATGGGCCCATACTGTCAGGGCAAGAGATTTCCCTTATTTATAAACTGTCCCTGCACAAGGTCATTAGTGTGAATGTTAATGAGCAGATGCCCACCAGACCAGGTTGCTCCAAGCCCCCTCCAACCTGGCCTTGAACCCCTCCAGGGATGGGGCAGCCACAGCTTCTCTGGCCAACCTGGGCCAGGCTCTCACCACCCTCACACCAAACAAGTTCTTCCCCACATCTCAGCTCCATCTCCCCTCTTGCAGGGTCAAACCCTTCCCCCTCCTCCTAGGGCTGCCCTCCCTCATCCAGAGTCCCTCCCCAGCTTTCCTGTAGGCCCCAAGAAGCAGCAGAATGTAGCATAGTAGGGTCAGACAGAACACACTGATTTGTCATTAACATATTTGGCACAGAAACACATTTACTTGAAGTCTGAGATGTAAATCGTGACCAGGTCCATCCTCCTGCTAATATGCAAGTCTCTTGAACCATTGAAATTTAGGAGAGTGATTGTATACATATATAAATATCAAAATTCAGATGTAGGTAGATTTAAAACCAAAAATTCAGTCTGACAAACTCAGTAGTGTTGGGAAAAACGGCAACTCAATATAAAGCTAAATTAACTTCACGGAATGAACCTAGAAACTCTCAGGTATGAAGTTCACAGCAGACGCAGAATTACCACTTGATGGAGCTGTGCTAAAGCCCCATCGGGAACTCTCGAGAGGAACAACGATCCTTTTTTACATTACCTCCACTGAAATCTCCTTTGGTGCCATGGGCCACTTGTGCTCATACTTGTCTTTCACACTTTGTTCACTGTTGGCGGTCGGTGCTGAGTTCTCAGGCCGCACTCCATGGCTTGTTTTGCCCACCAGATTTTGAACTGATTTTACCATATTCTTTAAATCCTCCGGGTATGGAGTGGGATAACGTTTTAGATTTATTTCAACCTGAACATTCATAAAAAGAATTAAAGCACAAATACAAAATGAAAACAGCATGCAAACTGAAACCATGGTTACAGTACTATGGCTAAGTGCAAACTCCTCAAATTTTTAATTAATCTATTTGAGGCTGCGTGTTACATACATAAATCTTCATGGATTTTTGGACTGAAATTTGCTCTCAGTTACCCTATGTCAACCTGTAATGGAATTTCAGTGACACAAAATAATGGATGGGAATGGTTCCCTATAAATATATATATATATCTTTTACCCTGTGAGAGTATTGTATTTTAATTCTACACTTTGCTTGAGAGCACTGACATATTAGATCACACTTTTTCAAAACAATACTGGTGTAGATGCAGAATTAATTTAGCAATGTTCAGTGTGCTGAATTAATCTGAATTATCTATGGCAGCTGGGAACAGAGTCTGACCTACTGGGAGCTGTTTGCTCTCTGAGATGTATAACGTACATGCACTCCTGTGTATCCTACTCTTCCTGTATAGAAAATAAAAGGAAAACAGACTCAAACCACTTCTGAAACGTCACCCTAAGTCACACTGAACGCTACTTTAACTGACAGACCTACAGATTTTCTAGAACACTCCACATTTTATCATTTTTATTACTCAGAAGTAGAGAAACATTGTATTTCCCAAGTCCAAAGCAAACCTAATTTGAGGACAATTCTACAAGATCTCAGGGTTGAGTAAAAGGGGAGGGAAGTGGCTGAGGAGGCTCATGGATGACATCACCCCCTGTCATCTGGAAAGAGATGACACAATCAGCAAATTGCTGAGGAGATGGTGCCACCAATGACCATGTCAGGAATGACCCAAGCAGGAGAGACACCATACATGGTGCTGACATCTCCTTATACCTCCCCCTCCATGTGACAGCCATATTTTGTCTGCTGAACATCTCACCACCTCACAAGAGGAGATGCTGAGGGGACTGAAGGGTGCATCCAACCAGAGCATGACCTCAGTGAGTCTGCCTGGACTGTGCAGAGACCATGGACAGCTTCTAGGACTGTCCCTTGAGCCTGGCCTCTGGCAGACAGGCTTCCCTCCCAGCACAGGTCCTCTCCTCCATGGAACAACTCCTCATCTGCTGCCCTTCCCACTGCAAACCTCCCCTGTCTCCACCAGGAATGGACTCTGTCCAAGCTCTGGAAGATGGTTGTGGCTTGGCCAATCTTGGGGTTCACCAGGAGAACCAGAAGGCCGAGCAGAACCCACTGCTGAGAGTACCAACAGCCACCAAAAGCAGCAGTTGGAATGCAGAAGGTTGTGGCTGAGCCCACCACTCTCTTTGGCCTGGATTTGGGGTGGGAACACAATAAATCCTTCAATGGAGTAAAATTACAGCTCCCAGTGCAAGCTGGGCCCGCCAAGATAATTGCTCCTGATCACGGGGCCATGACATTTGAAATTACTCCCCATTTCCTGTGTGATAACTCTTTGGAAGCATTTACCATAAAGAAGCTTTTACCTCATCGTGTAGGTGAGGTCAGCAAAAGGAACACACTTTTAACAGCTCACTATTATGGCTGTCGGATTGTAAATCACTAACAAGTAGGAAAAACGTAATTTTGGGTTCAAATGAATATGTTTTGTTGATGGGGATATTTCAGAAGCAAAAGTATGATTGATTTGGAAAATAAAACTATACAAAATACCAGCATACAATTCTGAACCACAATCGAATAAACATCACGGAGAATAGATTCTGACATGACTTCAACACAAAACGTTCAAATGTGTGACTGTGATGTCATATGTTAATAAAGAATTCCAACAGAAAAAATAAATTAAGTCTGTAAAGCATTACTAAAGCTCTGGTTGATTTACGGTTGAAAGAAATCATATTTAGACGAGGCCCAATTAGGCAATTGGTTTTTCACAACATTCAGACCATGATTTAAGCGTAAGGTCTAGAGACAGACCCAGCTAAAAGTCAAGTCATAGAGCAAACCCTCAACAAGTACTAGCCAAGGGAAAATTAACCGAAAGACTTTAATGAGATAGACCAGCCATAGACAGGGATTTCAGCAAGAGTTTCATACCACTCGGAGTATTAATATTAAACATGTTAAATTAAATTAAACTAAACGAAAATACTGGCAGCTGTGGGAGGTGATATCCACTAGGTTGCAGGTGTTTTCGGCACTGATTTAGATTTATCGTTACAGGGGAGACCTGTGCTCCCTGTCGATACAACTCTCTTACATTTCATGCTACATCAGAAGTAGCACGACCCTGAAAAGAGAATTTTCAAAGTTCAAAATTCTTGATGGAAGAAGTTATCGAACAATTTCAACTACCAAATCTATTCTAGCGTATAGTTGGCCGAGAGCTCATTTTCATCCACAACACATTTTTAACTATGAAAAATAAAAAGTAAAAAATATGTATGCTTTTATAAAACACCACCAATGTTTTTGGTTACTGCCCATTGATAATTTAAGTTAACCTTCAAATTCATCCCATAAAGGTCAGTGAAACTGATAAAAATACATGTTAAAACCTGCCTAAGTCCTATCCCAACCCCTGGCTGAGTGACACCCACTGAGCTCTCACCAGGTTCCATGGCATTACTGGGAAAGAGCACGGACATACCAGAAGGATGCAAATAAGCATTTCTGTCTTATTAATAGTAATTGAATTTGAGCTCATTTTTTCATGGCTTGGGCAAAAAGGCTGTTTTCCGTGACAGGGAAAAAAAACAAACCCTCACACTGTCAGTGGGAAATCTTCTCCTTTCCCAGCCTGGTAAGATTTCCTGGGTTTGAACATTCAGTTTTTACGAACTATGGGTATTTATGGGGATCTGGTTCACACACAGAGAGGAGAGATGCTCCCTTCCAGGTACACAGACGGGAAGAAATACCTGATCAGCTCTGAGCCCCCTGCTTAGCTTTGCATTTAATAATTTTTCTCTACGTAAGCAGTAAGTATAGCATCAGCTGCAAATTTTCATGTTTTGGTCTGATGAGAAGACATTAGGGTCACTCCAGATGAGAGTGACATTGGATTGTATATGGGAATAGGGGAGCCCCGTGGAGAAAGACACTCGTGTGCTACAAAACTGGTTTATACCCAGTCTCCTAGGGTGAGAGGCAGAACAGGCAAGTAAGAACCCCAGGAGATGCATTTTAGTGTTGGCCTCCTCCCCAGCTGAGGAGCAGTGAGACAAAGGATAAAAACTGTCTCGACCTCCGGGTGGCCAAGCCACAAGCCTACGGAGAGATGCAGCCCTGGGGGACCTGCATCCCCCACAGGCTACGAACCACCCCTTCGGCCGGCAGCACGGCTGGCTGCGGGCTCTGCTCCTCCAGGTCTGCTGCAGTGGGGATGGGGATGCAGGG
>JAHREE010150407.1:41587-81306 GCA_033628505.1 Tringa tobata | reverse complement strand
CCCAAATATTTTGGTAGATCTGAAGAAAAGTTTACCTCTGCTACTAACCTTGCCCCTTAGTATTTACGTGTGTCACAGGTGGACCCTCACTGAATGTCTAACTTACATTTATTCCAGTTTCTTAATTTAAAAAAAGGTCTTTCAGCTTTCAAATTTTATGAGACATGAAACCAGAAATAGCTCCTCCTAACATGGAATTCTCAGAACTTTCCTGTAATTGCCATATTTCAGTAGCGTGAAAAGCCAAGGTGAGTCATCCAGTGATTAGTGAAAGAGATGCATGGAACATATCCAAAAGCTCTGCCGGGTCTGGTTAGAGCTTTTCTTTAATAAAAGCTTTGTATCCACCACAATTTATTTCAAACCAGAGACAAAACAATTCCAGCGAAGGCAGAATTCAGTCATGTTTACCTCCTTCGTACAGAACATGGGCTTGACAGAGCAAGTCCAAGTCCAAGCTTGTTAAATAGCAAGGAAGATGCTCCCGTTTTTCCTTTTAACTGATGATAACACAACCAGAAAAGGTTGAAAACAGATAAGCTAATTGAGAACTGTTGTGTTCCCAATGGCCATAGGAAAATCTGGTGCTCTGAACAGTAAGGGTGGAAGCTTCCCTGACACTGAAGAGTGACTTTACCAGACAATAGAATTCTATTTGAAAGGTACAGTCTGGCAGGGATGTTCTCAGCTGCTTTCTTCCTGATGACATCATCAGTAGACGAAAGTTAGTACGAAACTGTATTTATCTCTATAACTACCACGGTTAAAAAAATATCCACTTCGGAAAGTGATTTTTCGTTCATCATGGAGTGTGCATGAAAATAAGTTGACAATAGCAGCTGTAATTCCAACAATGCTCATTTAGCTATAATATCAGTAACCATACAGTCTTCTTGGGCTAAACTCAGATCATTCTTGATAGGTTTAAAGCAGGGCAGACAAAAAGCAGATATGTCCAGTTTTGGCACCCATTGAAATGAGGCAGCTCACTACATGTCCTAGGGTAGATGAGGAGAGAGAGGTTCATGGAGAACGAAGACTGCCATGAATAAAAGAGTAGGTCCAAGCCATCTCAGCCCCATTTCATACATCCTCAGAGTTAGCTAAACCCACGATTTATCCAACATCAGGCAAAAGGAACTTCGCAGACCCAGGACCACAAGTTTACACCTCTCTTTGCATCACCCAGTACTGACAGGTATGGTGCAGACTAGACACAGGCAGAGAACACCCCTCTAACACAAGGTGCTGGCTCTTGAGCAACTGCACCCCGACCTATGGAAGAGGCACAGCCTCCCTCATGACACTTTCCTGGGAGCACGGGCATTCACTCAGGTCCTACAGACAAAATCTTCAGTCCCCGGATCCAATTTGGTACTTATCGTGGATCCATTGATTTTATGAGGAACGTTTTAGGAAGCTGAGTCTCCCGTGTAGAGCATCGTGCCGGGTCAAACTCCGAACGCCTCTGGCAGGCTTGTCCTTTGAATGAGGCTGCCAAAAATGAGGGTGGCGGTTCCACCGTGAGCAACATTGACTCAGACGGCAGTGAAGGGCTCTGTGTCTCATCCTGAAATTGGTCCCTGGCGGGAGAGTTCCCTCCTCCACACAGCTAATCTGCGTGTGACAACAACGCACTCCGCAGTGGGTACTACACCTACCGCTTAGGAGAAAGAGACCCAGTAGGAAACTCTCCAAATGGATGAGTCAGAGAGAGGAAGTTCATTGTGATGTGGGAGACACTGTCCTCATTAAACGAAAGTACTTCGTTTAAAAAGCACATCCAGTCACTCAAAAATAATGGGATAATATTAGGTGATTAACCTGCTGCTCTGCATATACACCGTTTAGAGCAGCAGCATCTTTAACAATGTAATTAAGGCTCCACGACAAACAATACTGAACAGATATTAGGCTAAAAAATAGGAGGGAATCCCCTACAATTTGAACAATTCAATAAATAAGAAAGCACCTTCATGACAGTAAGACTTTAAAAATTGACCCCCAAAATTGTTAAAGATAACTTTGACATTATATCAATCTTTTTGCAGTGTGTCCAGTACCACTTCGAGCCTCAGGGGCTTTCACTGCCTGTCAGAATTTATTGCTACACGATGTTTTTAAGATTTCTCTGATTTGTATAACCAACTTCTAATATTCTCCAAGAATATCTCAAAAATCTAAAGATATGCAGGAAGCACAGCATGGTAAGCCAAACCTGTGCTTTCAGATGCTACAGTTGTAATAGTTCACAAATTCGGGTTTGTTTTTTTTTTCCCTGACTGGCATATCAACATCTGCATTATTATTGAAATTACTACTATGAAATGGATGCAGGAGTGTGTTTGGTCACACCAGACACACAGTCTTCTGCGTGAACTCTACCACTGCTGCAAGGAGGGTGATGAAAACTCTAGAGCTGTAGCTGCAGAAGGCAGACAGGGACCACGTATTCTGAATTTTTTCCCAAATATCAGTTTATATGGCATTTCAGAACTAAAATATGTAGAGGAAAATAACAAAAATATCAATATTAAAGATATATTCTGCTAGAAAGGAATATGTGCAGCGTGAAACAAGATGAAGAATCACCTACTTCTATACTTGGAGACGGGCTTTTGTCTGCCTTGAATTTTCCAATAAATTGCAGATTTCATTTAGCAATAGGCTGAAGACCCACAAGACAGAGCTTTGCACCAGTGATCACGTAACATCTGACAAAATGATGGCTAAAGGGTATCATTAGTGCTTTTCACAATGAGATTACCTGTATGATACTTTCCCATTTTGATGTATACACCTCTGAAATTGTCATGACTTTTTCATTTATGCTACTTCAATATTTCAAGGAATCTTCATACAGATGAGTTTTACAGCCATTTTCTTTCCAGCATCAAGTACTGGCTGTTGCTATGGAAACAGATGTATTCCCCCAAATACTTCTATTTCTTCTACTTTTGCTGCTCTAATCATCTAAATCAAGTGATTCATACAGAAAAATATCTTTGTTCTTTTTCTTGGAAAATGTGATACATTTCATCTTCTTATCACTTATGCCAGTGTAAGTCCCCAGAAGTAATAGTGTTGCTCCAAATGTAAATGTTATAAACTGGCTGTTAGGCACACAATTTGAAATTATTTTATAATTCACTACATCTTTGTCTTATTTTTTATTGCAAAAAAATCCCACATTCCACAAGCAGGAGGAAAACACATTTCACTTCATGTTGAAAACGATGAGAGTTATACTCACTTTCCAATTGCGTTTGGCAGAATCGTAAGCTGATTGTCATCTACTTTTAAAGTCGTAAGCCTTTTCAACAGTCCTACAACACAATAATAATAGAAAATTAATCTATTTCACTTTCTGCAATCTCCCATATCCTCAAACAAACAATGATTTCTAACACTGAATAACTTTTATCTAGGTTTTAGGAAACATCTGTATATAGGACACTACACAGGCACATTCCTTTCCATTGAAAATCTCTATCATCAAAATGAAGCACTAATTAAACATTAAGCTGAACTACAAGTGAAATATTAAGTGTATTTCTGGAGTCTTGAGAAAGACTGTAAAAAAAAAAAAAGAAAAAAAGACTTCTACCTATTTGTGTAGGAAGAGTAGTATTTCTACTTATCTATTAGTGTTTCAACTGAATCCAAGTCCATTAGCCTTGATTAAGAGGTGCTCAGGTCATAATAGGACATTCGGCAAATTATCCAAAGTAAATGCTACATTTATAAAGTTTCACAATATGTAGGGAGAGACAGAAACCCAGAATGAATCCTGAAGGCATCTGCATATGCAATTAACTGGTATCATTAAAAGAATTGTTATATATCTAAGTTTAAGCAGATGCACAACTGGGTAATGTCTACCAAGAAGGGAAAGGAACTTCTGCTTCACCAGTGCACAACAGCAGAAAACAACAAAAAAGACAGAAAAAATGGGGAAAATATCGCATTGAAGTGCTAGAAACAGAGCTTGAAACAAATTCCCACCTTCTCCAAGTATTAATATTTCAAAATCTGTTTTTCCCTTGAAAAAATTCTGGATATATCGAAATAGCATTTTTCAAAGGTTTATTTGTAATTAACGCTGGGAATAATATAAATTAATCACTAATACAGAGAAAAATATTAACCTGAACGTGATGTAATATGAAAGCCGAAGCAAATGAAAAGTGTAATTAAAAGAAACACTAGAAACATGACCCATTTCAATCGCAGAACATTTTTGTTGAAAACTTTTTCGGTATCAGCATGGATAGGTTTCAACAAAATTTTAAGAGGAAAAAGTTCCACCAAAATGTATTTCAGGAACTGTCATCTGAAAATGCAGTATTAAAATGACTCTTTTTGCTCTACTTCTGTTAAATCCCTTACCATTCAGTAAGAGGAATCTGGAAGTGAGAACTGAATATATCTAATTGCAAGAATGAGTAATTCAAAATGCAAACGATTTATTCCTTTTGTACAGGAGCCAAATGCCCTCGAAAAACCCATCTGCACGTGTGCATCAGAAAACCATCAAGTGCAAAAATTCTAGAATTTATGGTGAGATGTAGAAGACCAAAATGGAAAACAGCTGTAAAAGACTTCTAGGAACATTCACGTGGCAAAGTATTATTAGTTACCAATACGGTTTGGAGGCTTGACTCTGTTGATTCAAAATTGGGGTATTTAGCAGTTCAAAGAGATGCACTGAGCAAAGTGAAAAAGATGATGATAATGATATAGTGGGCTCATCGGCTGGAAGCAACACAAGAGACAAAGACCTCAAGTGTTTCCAAAGAAAATATTAAGAAATGTAGCTGTATTGAGGGGTATACCTACAAACACTTAGCTTCCAGAATTTCTGTATGTTCTAAATAATTCCAAAATTGTATGCATGCAATATAGGCAAAAAAGAAAATGAATAGTTTGGATTGCACTACTGGAACTAAGAGCAGCAATTTCCTTCAAGAGTTTAACACTGGTAACATAATCACTGTTATACTTAATTTCAAATTTAGATCAGATCAATTCTATCTTTCTTTGTTTATTTTCTTTAAAATAGTGAAGCAGAATAATCAATACCTTCTAACCATGGATTTTTTTTTCCTGACTTTACAAAATGGTCTTTGTGGAATGTCCAGCCACAGATGTTTCAAACTCCTTTGGAATTTAATGGAAGTTCTAGTTCCAGCTATTATAATGTCTCATCATGAAAAAAATAAAATATATAAATGAAATCCTGAACTATAAAAGCTTACAAGAAATGCTGAGCTTTTCTCACCTATGGAGTCTGGCAGTTGCTGCAACATGTTGGATGACAACAGGAGATCTTCAAGTCCTTCACATCCTGAGATGTCCAAATCCACAGTTTCTATCCTGTTTTTTGACACATCCAGGTACACGAGCTGTTTTAACTTCCCTATAGACTTAATAGCACGTTACAAAGCGTTACTTGAGCAGATACACACCACATGCCAGGTTCTAAATTTAATTAAAGACAAACAATAGTAATACATGCCTATATTCAGTTATTTCAGCATCCTCGTTACCGGAGTTATTTCACTGAAGGGGTATCAGCCGTGGTCTAACAGCCTTCCCCTTCAGATAACAGCAGAAGGAATTGTACCAAACTAAACGACACATATCACAATAATTAATTTGTTCCAGATTCATTAAATCTGCAGAAAGTTTGAGTGCTCAGCCATACAGCTGTGTTGCTTCTTCAGCTGGACACAGATCCAAGGGACACGTACTCACAATTCCCATCTACTCATAACAGCACTCCTTAAAGTATTTCCTTTCTGTTTTCAACACTCAAAATTTAAAGCTAATTTTAACTGTTTAAAACCCCTTGTTTTGGAGAAGGCTTTTATAAAAACATCTTGTAGGGTCTACTAGAATCAGGTTCAGGAAACATGAATTATTCCCTGACAATAATTATGCCCCTTGGAATTGGGTTCCATGATCTACTGAACTTCTCCAACTCCAAGTCCCCTCTCTGGGGATGAGGACAGCTCAGCAGGACCACGTTGGGAGCACATTTTAGTATTAACCCATTTCATTGTGAATAGAAAAGAATCACAGTTAAAGGGTTTGTGCCCACTCTCTCGTGTATTTGATATTTCTTCTACTCCGTCACCGCAGCAACAATACTGCAATGTTTCTGTTCCTGATCTCCAGCTGGTCACAGTATCAAAACCTGGTTTTAATATCAACATTTTTCCCCACACACACTAAAAAAGCAGTCAAAAAGTGGATATTTGGACAGTGACTGAAAATGGTTGTTTTCTGTGCAAACATCCTGCTTAGCACAAAACAAAAGGTGAATGTAATTTAAAGACAAAAACCAGTCACCGCTCAATGCAAAAAAATTGAATTTTGATTAACAAATGTTGAAAGCTGAAAGAGGAAGTGCCTCTTCCTCCAACACCTCGGCAGGTTTGTGCAAGACCTAGTTCTAAAGTTTCCCTGCAGCGACGAAGAGTGTCGCTGTGTGAAGCAGAGGATCTGTCACCTGCTAATGACGGGGGTCCCTTCCTCCAGCACCACCAGTGCAGGTATTTTAGAGGGAAAATCTCAAATCATTTATGGCAATGAAAAGTGAAAATCCTCTAAATTTCAAAGCTCTACTGTGGAGTAGCAACAACTCAGAAACATCACTAATCCATAAACATAATCCTAATGTTTAGATTTTAAAATATTTCTTGTTCCAATTCTAAACGGAGTGCTTTCTACAGGCATAGTTCTTCATTCTCCTGCCTCAGAATAGCTGTCAGTGTAGTTGAATCTGTACATACCACACGTTATTTTTAAGTTTATTTAGATTATTTAATATTTCCTCTTCCTTTTTAAAACACATGGGTTTTTATAAAACTGCAGGTTATTGCACGGTGACTGAGAAGACACTAGGAAAATTTCCCCTCACAATGAAAGCTACACAATTAGACACTATTACCCCATTTAGACACCATCACGTAATAAAACATCAATTAAAATGCTTTCATATGAATGGCTATGGTGAGACTTTTATTTCTTGATAATAATGCATGACTATATAACTAGGAACATGTACCATTCAAGAAAATGCACATGCATTTATTTACTGCAAGGTAAAGAGTTCACTATATCACAAAATAATTTGATTACATAAAATAAATGTTCATACCCCAGGTAGTATTTGCAAGGAATTATTGTCCATCCACAGCTCCTTTAGATTTTGTATTTGTTCAAGAACCTCAGGCTGAGGAAAAGAATATAGTATTATGTACAGTTAAACAAATCAGTATTTTTTTAAAGTTAAATATAAATCAATGTTTTCTTTAAAACAACTCTCCTTCTTCACTTTCCTTCTTTTTCTTTTTCTTTTTATACACATCAGACTTTCAGAGAGCCAATAACATGAAGAGCTCATTTCATTCCATTTAACCACTGTTGCTCTTTTTCAAAACTTGTAAAATTTAAGAACCCTCTGGAAAAGCAGTGACTACAAAGAAGAACTTCTCACAAGTTCTTGTTCTAGACAGTCTATTGGGAGTGTGCAGTTTATGACCACGGCAAACGAGAAGTGAGAATTGTGGAGCTTCAGAAACAGTTTACTGCAAAGAAAGACCAAATCTCGTCTTGCAGCTCATGCTAAATGCTGCCTTTTGCATGGTTTATACTCTTAAAAATAGCTTAACAGAGGCATACCTATTGCTGAACACTTCCCTGGATACACTGCGTTTATGTAGGATTTAATGTCTACAATTGTCCTATTCAGTAGTTAAAAGAACGCTATGCAATGATCAAGCCTTAAAATTACAATATTAAGCTTTAGTCGAAGATGTTCTATTCTTTTCAACACTGTAGGATAGTAGTGAGGGAAACTGAAAAAGGCGATTCCCCAAACCATTTCTTATTCATTAAGGCTGTGAAAATCAAGAACTATCAGGTCACAAACACCTCCATGTTTCAGCCTAAGCAGCATTTTTCTTCTCCATGAAATGCTACTTTCACAGGTAAAACAAGACGTTCAACTTGCCTTAGCTCTGTAAAGTTGTAGAGATTTTTTTTTTTCAAGTCTGCCAGAAACTGATATTAAATATTTCATTTGGTTCTGACTGAATCAGATTCTGGCATTTTAGAAGCCTGTAATGCTATTTCACTGGAATTGTTTCAATCAGCCAGAAACAGATGGATCTGTCAAGCACCACAGGACCTTAAGAGAGACCTCTAATTACCTGCAGTGGTCTGAGCTGCTTGCAATGTTGTAATTCCCATATGAAATATTATTTTCCATGTGGGGATGGGACATGGCACATTCTGGGAGAAGCTCCCGACACATCTCTGGGTAAGAAGGAACCTACTGGTCGGGAGAGCTCAATCCCTCACTTTTCCATGTTGTCACATAATGTGTTTCTATTAAAAAATGATTAGTCAATATGTTGAGGATAATTTCTTTTCCCTTGGCTAAATTTATTGAAATTTTGTTTTCCTTTGACAGTTAAAACCACTTCTACTTTCCAGGCTAAATGAATTAATGGTCATTTTATACTATTTGTTCCTGTGATGATTAATGGTTCTTCATGCCTCCAGAGTGTTCACCGACTAAGGTTATTAGAGATAATCATAATTTCCCCTCTCAGCTTTAATTTTCTTTTAAATTCCCCTCATTAGACAGACACCCTTCTCAAAGGCAACGGCCACCTCCTCTCTCATACGCATTACCTTTTGATTTGAAATTTATTGAGTATGGGTTATGGCATTCCATAACCCAGGTGAGGTCTCACTAATGCTTCGATAAGTGGTATAGAATCATAGAGTCGAGTCGAGACAGAAGGCCACCAGCCTCCCCCTCCTTCCAGGCGATGCGATTGCTGGTTATCGTTCCTCCTGTGCCCTCTTTTGACACTTCACAGATGGACAGATTTCAGATCCCTGACCCACACCTCGTGGTGTGATGCTCTGGTTTGCCCGGAGACCTGCAGCACAGATTGTTCCCATCCCCGACGACATTAAGTCACTTGAATATGGCTGTTATTTGGGAAGTGACAATTTCTATTTGAGTAACACATACCTACCTCATGATTCATGTAATCTTGTTTCCGGAAAATGAATGAACAGAATTATTTCATTTTTGTAACTACTTCTATTGGTAACCCCATGCCTATTGCTCCCACGTCTGGTGGAGCACAGTCTCCCAGCGCAAATAGTCCAGGGACGGACTGTCAAGGAAATGAAGCTCTTCCACACCACCACGGTTCTGGGCAATATTTTTCTCAATAAGAAGGAACTCAAATCAAATTATCAGAATCCACAAAAACAGGACCTTTTGATCCTTTTTTTCCAGGTGATCTTGATTTAAGCTAGAACCAGTTTTCCTATGACACCTCTGCAGATTCATGCTGTTCCCTCCCTCCCATTTTGCATCTGGCATTTGATTCTGGCTCCTGCATTTTTGGACCAGCTTCCTGAAAAATGAGTCAACCTGGGGAGTCTGGTCCTAATAGCAGTGTGGGGCCCCTGATTTACCATTCTTATGCTACAATGCAAAAACACAGAATGATGTTGGGAGTCATTTAAAACAAAGACTACAAACCCAAACCAACCCCAACAAAAACAAACTCTGAATTCAGAGCATGCATATATATATTTCTTTTGATCAAAATGTCAAATACCACTTCTGAAATTTTTATTCTATTCATTTATGCAAAAAAAATGATCTAGTTTTAACTAAAAATTGGAGTCAAAGCTGTCTACGTTCTCCGAGATAGCAGCATAACTCAGTAAACATTACAGGGTTATAACCATAATGGTAGAAGATAGTGCACTGTCCATAAACCAGATGTAGACTCTGCTACAGCTTTCTACTACTAGATGACATTTCAAAACTTGCTTAAATTGAAAACATCTTAATTTTAATTAAATCTGCGGGAGACATCGCTCTCAGAAAATTGTAAGCCCTGACTCAGCAGCACTATTTTTTTACAGGTTGTTCTGTGTCTCTGGAGGAAAGGGGGTCCAGCCCCCAGGGGTAACCATCACCAGACAGGCTGTCTGTGGATAAAGCCCACACAGACATTTATTTTGCCCATCAGTGCAATCATGAGTGTCACAGAATTAATTTGTTGTCCGAAAAAAGCACAGGCTCTCCCAAATGAGAGCCCTATGAGTGATAGGTCTCAAAAACGATGAGGCAGCAGTTTTTCTAAGTTTTGCTTCTCTTAACATATTTACAGCTGCTGTCGGAGGAACTCAGCGAGCTCGCCTTAAAACAGTTTAAACACCCTCATACTGTTTCTGAGAATTGTTGACTCCTGGAGATGCAGCAGAAACAGACCTAAAGGGAACGGCAACTTGACTATTCTCTGTGCTGAGACGAGAGAAAATTCCTGAAAGCTGCTAGATCTCAGGGAAATGAATTCTCATCTTAGAGGCGAGTTAGGGACAGAAACTGCTTCTGGAGTCCAAAATTGACTTCTGCTAATAGCAATTGCTAATGTTTGCAGGTTATAATGACAGATATTAAGAAATTAACACACCATCGACACAAAGTATTTATAGTGAGATGAACAATTCATCCCGCATTGAAATATTCCAGCTGTGGCGACCAGCTCAGAGGGAGACCCATCTCTGACCTTGATGATGTAAATGAAGCATATTGTATTATCAACAGCCACCTCATGAACCACGATCCATCTTCTGTTCTAAACATGACCATAGCACGTGGCCACAATACAATAATGCTTTTTAAGTCAAATTCTAATCCCCCCTACACAAAGCACCCAAAACACGCAGGCTTTCTATTTAAAAAATGGTGCATTTCTTACCAGCTCAGAGAATTCATTATTGCCCAGATCAAGTCTCTCCAGCTGGGTCAGTTTGTGCATTGACCTGTAACAGAAGAGGAGATACCCAAGATGAAATTTTTACTTGCAAAATGTCGGTTCAAGTTTTGTTTAGAGAAAAATAAAGCTCAAATGATACTGTTATTGCAAAAAGAATTACATCAGATTGGTGCTGGTGCAAATGAGAACAATAGACTCCACCTTCAAAACATGAGCTAAAATCCTTGAACTGAAAAGCTAGCAATAATTACTTTAGTATAAAACCAACATAAAATCTTGGTATAATTTTTCACAGTTGCTCAAGGAAAATGACCAATGTTACATTTATAAGCAATTGAAGGTCATATAAATTGTGACATTTTTGATACAGATTTTTAAATTTGTTATCAGCTTCTTTATAAACTATTAGAAAGTGGTTTGGCTCCTCACAGCAAAGGTACCAAGCCTGGTTGTTATAAAAGAGAGAGTCAAACAAGAACGTATCATAAGAAAGTGAACCAAAAGTTAGTATAAACCATGCTTTAGGCAGTAAAGGGCCTTAAATGAGAAATAACCTGGATTTATGTCTGTGACTGGTCACTTCAGAACAGCAAAAGGTGACTGAAAGAGTGAAATAATTCCTGGCTAATTCCTGTTTATACATATACAAAAATATAAATTTTGAAATGCGAAACTCTGAAACTCTTCACAGATGCAATGAACAGTAATCAAAGTTACAATCAACTTGGCAAAAACTTGTGCTCTTCATACTGCATTCTGCCTTTGGACAAAAGTTTTACTTTAAAAGGTCTAGTTTGTACCACTGTAAATTCGTCATAAAAAGCAACTTTTAAACATCACTTTGTGTAATCTCTACAGTTGGATCCATAGTTTCAGAAACTCTAACATTTATATGGGAGCAGATTAATTTCAGTTCACTGGTACTATATCAAAGATAAAGCACACTGCCAAATGTGCCCAATGGAATTTTAGATGAGATTTTTCATTAGCTTGTGATATTTTTATCTCTTTCATGTAATTACTTATATTTTTCTTATGAAAAGATTAATCATATTTTTATGTGAGGTCATTTTATAAAGGTGGAACAGGAAAGGTGCAATTATGAGTAATGCTTAGTTAAATATTCATTGCTTAAATGATGTAATGTAATATAATTAATGTGCTAATAAAACTCACAGCCAAAAATGTCACATAAATCTTTATCCATATTGCATTCGGATCTACTCTTCCATTCATAAGTGGCTGCAGGAGTTACAGGGAGAAGATGTGACCCTCAGCTACTGAAGTGGACAAGGTGAATTGTTTTAAAATTATTTTTAAATACAGTAATGGAACATTGTACTGAAAAAACTACAAATAAGTGAACAGCAGCACGGAGGGTATCTTAGAGAGATTACTGAATACTTGGTGAGATATTAACATCACTCACAATAGTTTTAAAACTTTCACATTCCATAAATCATAACTTATATTATACAATCAGTTGTATTAATCATAATTCATGGTAATCCCACTCATGGTAACCCATGGTAATCACTGCCTAATATAACTTTCTCATGCTCTTGCATGTTTGCTTTTGCTGCCTTATTTAGAAGACGCTTTTCTACACATTGGAAACACTTCAAATAACCAAGAAAATGTCTTGGATTTACGGTTTCTGGCAAAACAAACGCGTTAATGGCCATACATGATTTTAATGAAATCATGGTATTCCCATCAAAAGCTTAGCCAGCTTTCGGACAGACAGGAGACAGTGACTGCACAAAGATTTATCCAAACCTTCAATCCCAAAGTTCCAATCACGCCTGAATTATACCCGCATCTGAAGAACTGTATTCACAAATAACAAAAGTATCTCTAATAGGTAAAAATTCCCAAGTGAAAAGCATTTGTGTTAGGGACACAAGTAGATGTACATGATAAGCATAAAGAAAGAGGCAATATAATACTGCTCCTGAATTTAATGCGTGCTTTTTGTTGGCCATAACTTCTACAAAGATAAGAGGGAGACAGTTACAGCAGTTACATGCTCTATTTCCTGATGCAACAACATACAGACCTCTATCTTCAATTCAGTTCATGATAAATGGATACCATTACTTCCCCAAGAAATAAAAAGCAAATAAAGGTAAATATGTTGCATTACTGGATTATCTACTGTATTCATTTCAAATAATATTTTCTCACACTTTGGTGGTACACAGTAACCTTTCTTTCAAAGTTGTTAAAACGTCACGTTCAGGAGTCTCTTCCAGCTTTAGTATTTTAAACCTTGCAGTGTAACTTTAAAGTCATTAATGAATCCATTTAGAAGTTCCATTGTAAAATTAATCCTTAGTGTTAATAGTTTACCTGTTGCAGAGTAGTTAAATCCTACCCAGGCCTAAACCATTCCACGATGCAATCACAAAGAGCTATTTACTTACACATTACTGGATGGGTTACAAAGAAAAACCAGTCTTAGTTCACAGAGAATCTCAAGATAACATATAATTTTTAGAATATAAAACACTTGTACGGTGTAAAGCGAAGGACCAAAAGTAGGAATTAATCTGTCATAAAGTATTGACTAGATATATATACATATGTATGTGTATATATATATTCTAGGCTTAAAAATAACAGAGTACGTTTAAAAATTGATTTTGAGGATACAAAACATTGTTACACACGGACTGAAATAGAGACCATATGTGAAATATTGTACATTATATGTATACGAATGTCTATTTCATCTTTAACTATTAAAAATAATGTCCATTTTGAATTTTAATTATACTGAAGGAGGTAGTAAGGATTTTACAGTCTCTGGCACCAACCCACAGATGAGAGAACACAGTGGAGCCCACGGGACGATGCTGAAGCAATGGAGCCTCTGACTGGGGCAAAAGCAG
This sequence comes from Tringa tobata, assembly GCA_033628505.1. NCBI lineage: Eukaryota > Metazoa > Chordata > Aves > Charadriiformes > Scolopacidae > Tringa > Tringa tobata. The sequence goes on along the minus strand of JAHREE010150407.1, from coordinate 67,586 downwards.
GGGCTGCTCACAGCGTTACTGGGTTCAGCATCAGGGAATACCGGCCGACATACCCCTCTGGATCAAACCTTCTAGAGTAGGAGGCAGCCTCCCTCAGCCTTCGTGTGCCAGCATCGCCTGATTTCAGAATATACTTGGGGAGAACGACCTCAACACAACCTACTCGTGCTGATGCTCCTGATGCTGCCACTCCTGGTGCCCCAAAATCCCCCGACTCCCAGTCCTTAGCGGTTTGGGCCACAGTGGGCCATGGGCAAGGGCACTCTCCATCTTCAGATGCCGAGATGAGAAAAACCAATTTCAATGCCCCAAAGCTGGAACTGCTGGCGCAGAAAGTGTCTAAATGCAACCCGTGCGTCCGTGGCACTGAAGAGCTGTGACACCTAATTCTGTATCACGGGCATAAAATAAAAAGCACCACAAAGACAAGAGTCCCACGTACAGAGAGTGGAAATCGAGCTCTTTCATGAATCAGCCATCAGAAAAACATGTGGGCACCTGATTTTGGGAAAAAAAATGTTTGCGTGCAAAATGTAAGGGTTTTAGAAAGACACTGCCGACTTAAAATACTGCCTTCCACATTGGATCCTAAATTCCCACCAGGTTTGTTCATGGTGGAAATGTGTCGGATCTCTAAAATGAATCCCTTAATTATGAATCACTCTACAACTGGAAAGGTTTCCTCAACTGGTTGTAGAGAGAAGTGAAATCTGCACAGTTTGGGCCCTCATTCACACACAAACTTCTCTCCCAGCACAGCTTTCCAATCCTCGGGGAAGGGCATTCTGAATTTCCTCTCAGCCCTACTTCTGCTTAACTGATTACACCAATAAAGAGAGCAAAGCTCCTGCCCATATCAAAGTTTTATAAAAACATTTTTTATCCTTTTTTATTTTTTTAACACCTTTTTTATCTCTTTTTATTTTGCATCTGCTTTCTGGATTCCTTTACCCTCTTCCTCAGAACTGGCATGTGTGGCCAAAAATAAGGTTACTGTATGTTTCTACTTTCTGGACTAAATTACCTGAAAGTCTGCCTTACCTGGTGCACAAATTTCCTTACCCTATGCCCCATGGCATATAATTAGCCATTTTTTGTAGATTCCTGTTTGTGGGTTCTTGCTCACCATGCTTTGGGAACACGCTGCGTTCCTGGAGCCAAATAATCCCTGTTGTCTACTACACATTCACAGCATGACCACAAAACGTCCCTTTTGTCTTACGAATCGCTACTTGAGGGATCCTTTGATATAGAAAATGGAAAATTACCACTTAACATTTGGAATTTTCTATTTCATGGTGTTTATCTCAGAAAAAAATGGAGGAAAGCTATCCGGAAGATACGAGAAAATATGAATTGAAAATATGAATGGCCTTAACTGTTGTCTCCTTTCCAGCAAGTAATGAGTTAATGTGTGCTTCTCAGTCTCCTATCTATCAGAAATGCTGATTTTAACAGACAACTTGAACACACAAAATTCACGGTTGCAAAATTTCAAAGTATATCTAGTTAAAAACATTCAAAATGCAAGTAACAGCAAACACACAGCTACTCTGTCAGTGGACTTCAGAGTTAACATTCCTTGAGGGAAGTGCGAGAGTCCCAGGGTAAATACACCCTTAAACAGCCACTCAACCTGGGGGCCAAAGTCACATCTCAGAAACTACCCGTGGCTCGGAAGAGATCAATGATTTTTCTACAAGATGTCTGCACTTGGACGAAGAATCACAGTATCTCAGTAACACGGGCGATAGACAGAATGACAATGAAAACTGCCCCATGTCCTGGGACAACCCCCTGTCTCACAGTGATGGACCCAGGACCCGTTGCAGTGACCTAAATTCAGAGCCACCGCAGCTCAGCAAGACCCACGGCATCATTCCCCACCACAAAGGGCACCTCGCTCTTCTGCTCAAAAGATTTGGTATTTGGTAAATAATGTATTTGGCAACTTATTTTTTGTTTACAGCATAATAATACAGTGGAAAGTAAACAACTGCTTTGTAAACACCGCAGTATTGATCAACTTGAACATATTATTAAATTAATATAAAACGACTAGTTCCTGGCATCTGGGTCTCCACCATCTTGAAGATGAGGAGAAACAGGCTCTAAGTTTCCCACTACTGAAAGCTGACTAAAAATAACCTATGTTTCACCAGGATATACAATATATTATTCAAATCTCTGAAGAATTCAGCACATGCTTTATACTCTTATGTGCTAGTTTTGCCTGAAATGAATGAACATAAATTAAATCCAGCCCCAGTTTTAGCCTGCCAGACTCAAAATGCAGTTTTGGCCCTGTTTTCCCATTTACTTTGCCAGGGAGCAGGAAGACCTAACTTAAGCTGCTGAATAATTAACAGGGATGAACCAAGTTCAAAAGGTGTTGATGAATATCTGATGACTAAAAGTTAACTGAATCAGCTAACCCAAAAAACAAGAGTAAAAGGATTTTACTCTCAACGAATGTTTCTTATTTAGTAGTCCTTTTGATTCCTACTTCTACTGAAATATGCCCTAAAGACAGCGTGAACATAGATCAAACCCAGGATTATTTCTAAAGGGAAAGCCAGAGAAACAAAATGGGGATGTGCTAGAATAAGGCAAGGATGAATTTGAGATGGAAAATGTCAGGACTCAATAACTATCTACACATTAAATGAGGAAGAAGGATGGAAGCTGTCAGAGAAGGCAAGGAGCACCTCAGAAAACAAAAAAGCAGAAGGACAACCTCTGTTGTTGCAGATGAAATATCTGGCTATAGCCATAGTTATGCCCCCTCAGAAGAATGTCTGATTTCTTCATAGGTGAAATCCAGCAGTTTTAACTGAAGAAGTGTAGTTTGTAAAATCTGGAAGATCTCTACTGACAGGGTCTCCAAGATAGTTGCTTTCCCACACTCTGAATAAGGTGCAATGGTTTAAACTCGAAGAGGCGAGATGGAGCTGAGATGTGGGGAAGAACTTCTTTGCTGTGATGGTGGTGAGAGCCTGGCCCAAGTTGGCCAGAGAAGCTGTGGCTGCCCCATCCCTGGAGGGGTTCAAGGCCAGGTTGGGGGGGGCTTGGAGCAACAGGAGGTGTCCCTGCCCAAGGAAGACCTTTAACTCGAAGATCTTTAAGGTCCCTTCCCACCCAAACCGTTCTGTGATTCTAGGATTTGTTTCACAATCCACTGGCAAGAAGCAAACTGCAACGTGGAGCTTTAGCTGAACCAGTCCACTGGAGACACTGGAATGGGAGAAGCATGGAAAATCCACATGTGCTACGAAGATGGCTACAAGGCATAAGTATTTCCATAAATACTGCAGGAACACAGGTCACAGCAGGTCCCCTCCCTCTCGTGCGGAGGGACAAATGGCCATTCACAGCTCACAGCATCTGCAGGTACAGTTTCTACTTTGATATGGCTCAGGATTAGGGGTTATGAAGCCTTGGAACGGGCTGCCCAGGGAAGGGGTTGAGGCACCATCCCTGGAGGGATTCAAAAGACATGTTGACATAGTGCTTAGAGACGTAGTTTAGTGATGTGGGGTTTTTTTTTGTATGATTTTCTTTTGTTTTTTTTTTAATCCGAGTTAGGCTGATGGTTGGACTAGATGATCTTAAAGGTTCCTTCCAACTGAGACGATTCCATGATTCTAGGATGGCAACAGCTAAAAAATACCCTTACAGATGCTTAGCTCAGAACCATCCACCCTTAATCCAACGAGCTATGAAGTGACACTGTCCCAGGGTGGCCGAGCCGTTGGTGGGAGCTCAGGCAGGAGGGTGACACAGAGGCCAGGGCAGGCAGATGCTGGAGGAGAGGTGTGTTACCTGCAAGCCATCACCGCACCAGAACCGCAGCGGAGAAACACGGGCTTCCAGTAGCCTCTTGTTCCAGAGAAAGAAAAAGGTCTCCGATGGTCACGGCAGGTAAAAGCCCATCCTGTTCTCACTGCACTCCAGTCATCTTCTCTCTACTTCACTCCTCTCGCAGTTTTTACTCTGTAGATTATTTTTTTTTCTTTTCCCAATCAAGTAAAATTAAAAGGATACCGACGAAAGATGTTCTGAGTACAAGGAGCAATTTCCTTGCATCCCATAAACCAACCACACCTGAGAAAGCAGAGCACGGAGTCTGAGCACGACCAAATTAGATCCCATTAATACCCGGCAGAGTGAACCCTTTGTGTGTTTAGCTCCCGGTTGTTCTGGGAGGAGCTCAGGGCTCTGGGATAATTAGGTAGAAAATGAGCGTAAGGTGGGCTGGGGTGATTCCCCGTGGTTATACATGTTCTCCCCTCCCACCGCGTTCTGCTGCGAAGCCTTTATCTGAAATTTAACCCTTCTAGTCAGATGTAAGCTCTTCCGAAGAAATAAATCACTTCTGCAGTAAATGGACATTATAAAGAAACAAATAAATACAAAAATATTTAAATATTTGGTGTATGAAACAGGGCTCTAATTTCTGCTCTGCCCTCCCTTTTTTGCCACATTGAAATGACACAGCGTGCACACCGCCGGGTGCGAACCACTAATTTAAGTGATATCAGGATTGTCCTGGATGGCAGCAGCAGCCCTGGTGTGTGGGCTCCACAATACCTGAGTTCTGGCTCTACCTTCTCCCAGAGCATCCTTTACTGGAGATATGGCCAAAACAATGCCACTGCTGCCTTTAGACAAAAACAATTAAGGAAATATTTAAGACAAGTTTGACCCACTATATGTGCCGGAAGAGTGTTCCTATACTAAGAAAACAATATAATACATTTTTCTGCATCTTCTCTGAGCAGCAAATATATTTGTTTTCAAAAAGCCTAAAGGGAAGATACATAGTAGTAGTTGCTTATTAAAATATTGGCAGTATTTTAATAATGTAGTGCCAAAGTAGTCCGTCTTCTGGAATGTGATTTATTAAACTCAGCCAGAGTTACTATTTGAAGAAAACAGGTCATCATGGACGATGGAAATATTTGTAATGTCAAAATGTGGGAAACGGTTTACATCTTTATAATGAACTAGGAAGAAAGTGGAACAGCTTTTCAAAAAACAGAAGGCTAAAGTTAAGCTTTTAAACCTATATTTAGATGCCTCTGGACAGATTCTCAGCTGATATGAACTGTCTGTCCCACTGACTCCAACACACTTAAGACAACCTGCGATTTTTTGCAAATCTACTTCCTAAAAGGGGATTTTGGAAGCGATGAGGATGTCAGGACTATAAATGTTATTTGAGCCAAAGGGACTAATGTTCTTAAGTCACAAGAACGCTTTTTACAACTCCATTTTCAGGTTAATGGAAATAATAATTATCACTTCTATTCAGCAAATTTCACATCTGAAGAAGGTAACGGATCATGGCATTTTCAATGTCTGACTCTCTTCCTGAATCCTTTTTTGGCTCATTCCTGCTGAGATGAAACTCAAGGAAGACTCGAGGATGTACCTGCAGTCTCCCAACACTGCAAAACCTGGGAAACATTTACACTTCTCTCCAAAAGTCAAAGCAAAGAGTATTGAAATAGGGAACAGTATCAAAATCCCTTTACCTGACAGTGTTTCAAATACTATTTTGATAAATCACCAAAGGTGATTTTGAGTGATATATGCCAGTTTTTATGCTAAAATGATTATTTAAGAGGAATGTCAGCATTCAATACACACACTGTAGCTATATGAGAAGGGATTCATCTGGACTGGATGGCAGTGGGATTAATAAAAAGTTTGGCATTTCCAGGGCAGCATTTGATATTCTGGATTATACTAGCTATAGCATTGCTAAGTGATTGGCCAGGGAATAAAAGAAATAACTCATGACTCATAAAAATTTTGATTTAATCAGTCTGTAAAATAAATTTAATTAATTAATTACCCAGAGCAGGGAAAAAAGGAACATGTATACTGCCCACCACCACTTTATAGAGCTTCTACTCTCTGTGGTTCTATCACTAAATTTTGGGGGAAAGAAAGAAATGGAAAGAAGAATGTTTGAGAAAATTAACAATTTTTCAAATTACATTTACAGAACAAATAAAAATACACTTGGAATTCAAAGGAAGAAAGAATTCCATTTTATGAAATTTCATAAGAGTAAATTCTTCTAAGTGAAAAATAGGATTCTCCACCCATGCCCCCCCCTTAAGTTTTTGTTGCAATATATATATATAAGCGCGAAGCTGCAACAGATACTTCACTATACCCACACAAAAAGATTGTTTTCACACCTTCATTCATTACCCAGAGGGAAAAACGCTATGATATATTTTTCATGGAAAGCTTTAGATGAGACTGTCCTTCTGTGCTTTTGAATTATTGGAAGAAAACATATCCATTGCCCTTTATCAAGGAAGATATTCAAGCAACGATAGTAAAACATTATACAAAACCAGGAAGGCTTATTTTTCAAAGAATTTTTGAGAACCACTCTTTTGTGGAACTAGAATGCACAGAAGTACTGTTATATTGCAAATAGTTGCAGTTCAAACCCAGAGATTCATTACAACTTGAGACATTTGCAGAAAAAAAGCCCAACAGATGATTACCAACTTTCCATTATACTGCAGTATAATGTAATTATACACCAGGTAAGTCTAAACAATGACTTTTCAAGTAGACTCTGAATTTCAAGAGCAAACACACTTAGCAGCAATTTTCAGAAATACGACTGTGTGGCTAAACATATTGCCTGTATTTTCACACAGTTTTATTATAATCAAAACCTAAAAACGTGCAGTCAAGACTATAAAACATTGGTTTACATTTTAAGACAGAAAACACATCAATACAAATTGGCTAATTTTAACAAAAGGAAAAAACCTCAACCCTATCATCATCATCTATAAAGTGATTTTATTCCTGACTCAAACCAGGAGTAAAATTACAGGTGTGTAATATTTTGGCAATGCAGTAAGATTGCTCTAAAACAATTGCAAGCTGAGAGGACAGAGATAATTGGAAAACAAGCATTTCTCAGAAATGTACTGATTTAAAACAACAAAACCCAACAGAACAACGCACGCAAACGTCTTCAAAGGAATATCAAAGTGCTGATGAAGACAAAGAATCTTACGATGTAGTTAAATCATTTGTGATGAAAACTTACCCTTTCTGGTTGATTTCAACCAGTTTACTTCAAAACCACCAAAATTTGCCTTATGCAGAGAGCAGTTTTGATTTTGGGTTGCACCAACAACCCCAAACTGTCAGGACTGCAACATGTGCCATCGAAATTTAATCTTTCCACAATTTTCTGGTGAAAAACAGAAGCCTGCCTGTCCCTGCTGGCGTGTCTTGCCTGTTGGGCCACCTTGGTGGGGTTGGAGGTCCCCTCCTCCAGTGGCCATGGGACCGGGACCAGCCCGGGCGCTGCTCCCACTGCCCACCTCCATGGCATGGAGAAGACCCACTCTTTCTGCAAAATGCAGGGTGGTGTTCTTTAATCTTAAAAGGAGGAGGGAGATGACGTCACTGATGACGTGGGATGCTTCAGAAACCTTTCATTCCTCCCTCTCACAACCAGTTTATCCCATTTGTATCTCTGCTGACCACACACAACTCTGTCCCTTGCCCAGGCAGAAGAAACAGTTCCCTTCCAAGCTGCCTACCTTGGCTGCGTGTGTAGAGACAACCACTACCAGCTCTCCCCTCAAATTCTCTTTTCTTAGATTAAGTAACACATTATATTTAGGGCCCCCCATATAATACACTCAGCGTTCATTATTTTTCCTACCTGATTAGGACCCTGCTTAGCTCTTCCTCCTCCCCACGTCATTTGGAGCATTTCCAAATAAGGCCTCCCTCATTCTCTACACAACGTCACAAACTCTGCTTTGTCTCTCGTGAAAATACTTTGACACAGAACATTTTACGTTGTCACGACTCTATTAGATCGATGACTCACAGGCATTTTACATCCTACTAATAAACTTGTCTTTATTTTCCAACATGATTTCTGACTGAAGAACCCCTAATTTATAACATAAATTCCTATTAGTCCCTCGGTACAAGACCTTGCACACTGTACTATTAAATTTCAGCCAGTTTTTCATTGCTGTCGTCTTCAAAATTACATAGTTCTTCCAATTTTAGAGGCTGCACTTGAGAACTTGATCTACAGCTTTTACTCTTCACAAAGCAAATTCATTCTGAGCAATCGCTGAAGCCCAAGAGAAATCCTGGTTTTCCCTCAAATGAGCTGCTATGGACCCAACTCCTCGGTAACATCTCACAAAATCACTGAATGATATAGGGCTGGAAGGGACCTCTGGAGATCTTCTAGTCCAACCTCCTGCCAGAGCAGGTCCACCCAGAGCAGGTCCCACAGGAATGTGTCCAGGCAGGGTTTGAAATGTCTCCAGAGAAGGAGACTCCACCACCTCTCTGGGCAACCTCTGCCAGGGCTCTGCCACCCTCACAGGAAAGAAGTTCCTCCTCATCTTTAGGTGGAACTTCTTATATTCAAGTTTGTGCCCATTCCCTCTTGTCCTGTCCCTGGGCACCACTGAAAAAAGACTGGCCCCGTCCTCCTGACACCCACCCTTTAAGTATTTACAGGAGTTGATCAGATCCCCCCATCAGTCTTCTCTTCTCCAGACTAAAAAGACCCAAGTCCCCCAGCCTTTCCTCATAAGAGAGATGCTCCAGGTGCCTCATCATCTCTGTAGCCCTCTGCTGTCCCCTCTCCAGCAGTTCCCTGTCCTTCTGGAACTGGGGAGCCCAGAACTGGACCCAGTGCTCCAGATGGGGCCTCCCCAGGGCAGAGGTTTTTTTCCCTCACAAGTGATAAGGCAGTTAGATTAGGCAGACTTCACATTCCTACAGACTATATTTTTCACTCCATCCTGACTGTTTTCTGGGAGCATAGCTTGGTTTGTGTATTAGTACTAAAGACCCATCATAAACCCGTTGGTGGTGATTGCATTGGGCTTCAAAGGAACCAGGAGATTCAGGCTGATGAAAGAACCCTCAGAGGAGAGAAGAAGGAATCAGTAAAGCCTAAAATATCTTACAGTATAATGACACCAGCATATTTAGGAAGCAGAGCCGTCCTTGCCCTGCCCTAGGAAGAGTGCAGTCTGACTTTCTGCTCTTAAAAAATAGCCTGACCTAGACTAGCTAGTCCACAATTTAGCCCAGCCTCAAATCTAAATTACCACTTTCCCTCCTTTTTGGGCCAAGCATTCTGGGAGCCGTGGCACCTACGCAGAGCTCAGAGATGGTTCCCCTCACTGAGGTTCGTCCCGTTGCTTGTTGGCAGGCTGAGGACCTGTGGTCACGCCGGGACAGCGCAGAGTTATTACACTAATTGAAGTAAATCACCGATTCTTCAACCAAATCCAGTAGCTAAATTTACAGCTTAGTCGGGAAAGGAACATTCTGAGCATATTTCAAGCGTAACAACAAAGTCTTTCCATTTCTCCAACAATTGTATTTAAGCCTGGTCTGGTTACTGCTCCTATGGAAGCTCATTAATTTGCATTGAATTTTATATTTTCCGAGCTTAGGCTCTGTCATAAATATTCATTGCTCTTCACAGCAACAAATGTCAGCAGACCTGCCACTCCTGAGCTGAATGTTTCGGAACATTAACATCCTATTGAATTCCTGAGAGCAATCAAGAATGTTTCATCTCTCAGGAAAGAATCTGGAAAACACACCCGTGCTGTCGCTAGCACCAAGCAGACAGACAACCTGTCTATATTCTTCTCAAAAATCTTTGAGTAAATTAAAGTAGTTAGTGTGATCTTTGCTCTTAGAGATGTTTGGGCTGAGGAAAACATATTTTTGGGGGATTTCTTTCAGTAGAGATTTGTAAAATTGAAAACCTGTAGAAGAGGCATTTGTCAATGGTGAGTCATTAGTGTCTGTGAAACTCTAGGTGCTGGTAATTGATGAGAAAATACTTGTATTTATTGTACTCATCCCAATGACTCATTGTTTCCCAACTGAAGCTGTGGCTTCTCGTCTCTTCTTTGATTTTCTTGACAGTAGGTGTTGCAGTTATTGTTTTTCTGCAACACTGTGCCATTAGGAAATAACGCACAATGGAGTCTTTCAGTTTTGAGAAGAGAAAAGAAGACTGAGGGGGGATCTGATCAACGCCTCTAAATACTACAAGGGTGGGTGTCAGGAGGATGGGGACAGTCTTTTTTCAGTGGTGCCCAGGGACAGGACAAGAGGGAATGAGCACAAATTTGAATGTAAGAAGTTCCACCTAAAGATGAGGAGGAACTTCTTCACTTTGAGGGTGGCAGAGCCCTGGCAGAGGCTGCCCAGAGAGGTGGTGGAGTCTCCTTCTCTGGAGACATTCAAACCCCTCCTGGACACGTTCCTCTGGGACCTGCTCTGGGTGGACCTGCTCTGGCAGGGGGTTGGAGGAGATGATCTCCAGAGGTCCCTTCCAACCCCATAGCATTCTGTGATTCTGTGAAAACACCCTGCTTTTCAATATTCTGAATTTACATCCAATTTGAACACAAACTTTTGGTTTTCGCTTATTTGGGGAGAACATCAGCCTGTATTTAGAAGACCTACAGCCTAACAGTACATTTATTACATCTAAAGATCCAGAAACAGGGCAGCAGGTCTCGAGTGCAGCCAGAACCGAAGCCACCCAGCCCAGGTCTGACGGCAGAACCCCGTGCCTGCCACCGGATTTAAGGGGGACTCATTGCACCATAAAAGTTGTTCCCTGCAGCGTAGGCAGCACAAACACGACTGCTGTATTTATACCCCCGGGAACCTTCACTCAACTAGTTTGAAATTACTTCCCAGGAATTAACTAATGGTTGGGAAAAGTTTATTTTCTTTACCAATGTATGTTAACACAAAAAGAGAAGCGCTTAGTGCCTGAAATCTCACACACTTGGCAAAACCCACCTACCAAACAGGGGGAAACCATAAATTGCTGCCGGGAGAAGATCAAGATACTTAAAGCAATGCAAAATCACCCATCAAAAGGACTTGAGAAAACCCAAAGCCAGCACAGCCTAGAAGAAAACCTAGTAGTCTTAAAAGACAACCTTTAAAAAGATGAAAACACCTCCAAATGATGAAAATAGAACAGAATGGTTACCTATAAAAAGCCAGAAAATATCTTCAGAAATATTTGAAAAAAAAGCCATAAAAAGTAATAACAAATCTTTCCTCAGCCCCTGCAGGAGCAGGAAGCCTGCCAGAGTCTATGGAAAAGATATGAAAGGAATGCTCAGTGGGAAAAAAAAAGGGCAGAAAAGGAAAACTGAATTAATTTTCTGTATTTGTACCCAGTTTGGGGAGGCTCCCATGCTGCAATGCTCACCCACAGCTAAGAGCTCAGACAACACGCGGGCAGGACACACAAAACCTCTCTCATGGGGCTACAGCGTGGGATGACCGGGAAGTGTGTCACCAACGTCACCACGATTTGTAAATCAGACCCAGACAAGCAGAGGAAACCACAGCCCAGTGACTGACAACTGCACCAGACAAATTACCAGGAACTCTTTCAAACAATAGAACGAGGGGAGATGCAGACAAATATGACACACCAGGGAAATTCAGGACAGTTTTTGTGATGAGTAGGGATGACCCAAAATACTTCTGGAGGCCTTTGAAAGAGTCAAGAGTACGAAAGAGCCGGGCAATAGAGTCTATGAAGAGATATGTGCAAAGGTCCTTCATTGAGAGTTCGTAACCTAACCTGCTCTGTGGCCAGAGAGGGTCTGCACGTGGATAAAAAAAAATAACCAGGGATTGGAAAAAATACCAATTTTAAAGGAGTGGAGGAGGAGGGGCTGGGTCACAGGCTGGTTAGTTCATAAATGACACAGCAAAGGGACATTAAAGAAAAAAGGTTTAGAGTCACCAAGTCGCTCAGGTCCTGCTGGGTAAGAGCTGATCAGTGCCACAAACAGAACCAGGGCAAGATGGTCCTTGGTGGGACCTGTGGGACTCATCCATCTCCCACCACTGCTCTCCAAGTGGCTCGTCCCTTGGCAGCTGCCTCCCTCCCCGTGTCTCCCCATCCAGGCTGAGCTCCAGCATCATCCAGCAGGATGGAAAACTGGGAATTACATCCCTCCACTCTGAGAAATTACTTGAACACAGCATAATTAAACACTGAAGCACAAAACACCTCATTCAAAACCCACTGAAGCCAACAGGAATCTGTCCACTGATGTTAATTGCGTCGGTTTGGGTGCAAAACAAGTGAAAACATCCCTGGCAATGGGAACGCCTCGCCTGGGGCTATAAATACAGAGTATTTGAATCACAGAATTACAGAACAGAACACTGCGGAGCTACTGAGAGCCAAAGTCTGTGGAACACCATCCGAGCTATTACACAGGAATATTACATGTTGCTACAGCCAGTGAAGATCAAGTACCTTTTTATCCAAACAGAGTAATAAAAATTGTCTTAGTTGGTTCTTCAAGTCAAAAGACAACCCTGTCGCCTAGCTGGTAACATTGTTCAAATGTAAGAAACTGGGTCAGAATCTCATGAATGGCTTTGCAATATTCACCAGAAATTCAAGAGAACAAAACAGATTTTTCTCTTTTTGTAGTACAAAGCAAAGCTTTCATAAAATATTAAAAATTATTTGTAATACTGGCCAGAGAGAGCCAAATATTTCTAAATGCTCAAGAGATCCTGGAAACTGGAGTCAATAAATAGCAATCTTTAATCAAACAGTATAAGAGAGAAAACAAAGTACTGATTTTATAAAACGGTATTGTGAAGATCTGTAGGTCAGGCACACAAATATTTTAAGTACGTTAGAAATATTTGCAAGCCTTTGTAAGGTGTTTTCTGAGGAGAAAGTGCTGCTGACAGAAAACAGGACCGTCCTGCAGCATTTTCATCTGAAGAGCTCCGTATGGCTCCCGCCTGGCGCGATGGAGCGAGACGGCGTTATTTCAGGTGCTCGGTCTCCTTGTCAGAAGGAATCAGCAGAGACTGCAAAGCACTTTCGGAACAACGCTTCACTAATTTCTTATCAGGAAAGTGTCCGGGAATACAGTGATGTGCTTGGACACGTTTTAGATGCCGTAAAATTATGTCAACAAATTCAGCAAAGGGAAGTTCCCGTTTTTTGATGCAAGACGCGTTAAAGAGGGACACTTTGGAGATCTCTGCTCACTATACTATACTTAGTATTTAATTAATTTATTATTTATTATCAGCCAACTATACTTAGTATTTACTTAATCTGATATTTTTGTATATGATTTTAGAACATTTTGCATTCAGTTACCATGGATACATTTCACAACAGCCTTGACTGTTGAGTTAGTCTGAAATACAGCAAAATTAGAGCTTGGGTAAGCACAAAGCACATTTAATTCCTGTTTATGCCAAAATTCTAATTATTTCCCTTAAGACTTCTTTATACATATATTTTATGGTACAGAACAGATGAAATGATATGATCTACTTTTTGATAACATCTTTTAAGTTGCACAGAACATAGTAATAGTACTGAGCAGAAATTACTTAAAACAGCCTTACAGTGTATTTAATAGTATATTTCATCTATTTATACATATATTACAGTGTATTTAATCTATTTAAAAGAAAAATAACAACGCTAAAGTTATTTAGTTGACTTCCTTTTCACGTTCGTTCTTTCTTTAGAACTACTGGAAAAGCTACCAACATACCCCACTTATCTTATTCATGGTCTATCTAATAAATAGTAGGACAAGGAAGAAAGCCTTTAAATATACACCTGAAAGACCTGCATCACCTTTTTTGCAACTGGACTGTAAAATATATTCTGGTTTATATTAGACTGTATAATATATTCTGCTTTGTGCTTCTGCATTTGCTTTCTTAAGTGCAGATGGTTCTATTGTAGGCACAGCTTTCTCATCACAATTTTCCTTCTCTTACTGGCTGAGAGAATAAGAGACCGTGGTATTTAACGTTTTCCCATTCCCCTGTGACTCCTGCTGCCACATCCCCATGTCTGCATCCCCCCACAGCCCCAATCCTCTTCCCCCGCACCCTCCCAGGCTCAGCCCTCAGCCGCCCAGGGCCAGGAAGCAGAGAGATGCTGCTTTAGACTTCTAATTACTGTCTTTTCATAAAAAAAGGTCAAATTGACCCTAACTTGGAACCAGAGTGGAGATCCTTTAAATTAACACTCTAATATGTGTTAATTCCCATTTATCCACTACACTTTCATTGCTTACAGAGAAAATGGCTCTAGAGGATAAAAGCAGCCCAGAAATGCACAGATCCCTCATTTTTGTTCCAGTTGACGCAAAAATGACCTTGTCAGCTTCCTTCTTCTTACTCTTTTTCCACAAGACAGCTCTCCCTTTTATCTACCAGTTTTAAGGACAGCATTTGCATTAGCAAAAGCTTTCCTTTCCAGTTTGTCTCAGCAGTGCATGGACAAGCCTCCTGCCACAGTGCAGAGCAGAGAAGAAACGCGCCAATAAATAACATTTCCCTTGGTTACAGGAATCAAAGAACTTCCCTACTTTCAGCATCACACACAGTGGGAAAAGTCACGCTCAGGCACTTTACCAAACAGTGCTACTGGAACCAGAGGCTGCTACGCCCAGGTACGAACCTTCACAGAATCACAAAATGATATGGGGTGGGAAGGGACCTCTGGAGATCATTTCCTCCAACCCCCTGCCAGAGCAGGTCCACCCAGAGCATGTCCCACAGGAACGTGTCCAGGAGGGGTTTGAATGTCTCCAGAGAAGGAGACTCCACCACCTCCCTGGGCAGCCTCTTCCAGGGCTCTGCCACCCTCACAGGAAAGAAGTTCCTCCTCATGTTTAGATGGAACTTCTTACATTCAAGTTTGTGCCCGTCTCCTCTTGTCCTGTCCCTGGACACCACTGAAAAAAGACCAGCCCCATCCTCCTGACACCCACCCTTGAAGTATTTATAAACATCTGTAAACAACCCCCTTAAGCATTTATAAGCAACCTCCAAAACACTTGCCAAAATTTGCCTGTTAAACACCACGTATCATAGAAAAAAAGATATAATTAATAACATTGACAGGCAATCCCAGCCTTGCTCCCACTGAATTCAGTATCAAGTCTGTCATCATCTTTAGTGGGATCTGAATTAGACCAGAAATATAAAAATATTCACTTTGATCAAAATGATTCTGGTTGTGAAATTCTGACTCTTCAGTCCCCGCGCACACACGTCCCTTTATTCCATCAGGCACCCTCTGCACGCAAAGACCACACAATTCCCTCCTCAGAGGGGCTGATGTTTAAGAGGTAGTTAGATACCGTGTGGGTACCACCACAGGTAACAGCTCTTCAGGTGCTAAAGACCTCGAAAGCTGCAAATCTGCAGACAAACCCTTTGTCACAGGTTGAAGCTCTTTTTTTGTGTGTGTCTTTCAAAACAATAAATGTAACTCAGAGCAGAGGAAACAGTGGAAAACGCCTTCCTGTATAAACTTTCTGATTCAAGGAATATCACCTTTAACGCAAAAAATAGCTTTCCTTAAAAAAAAAAAGGAAAGTGCTGTGGATAAAAGCCCACAGGAAGCAGTGAAAATGTCACCATATCCCATTATGGGCAAAACACCTGTGTAGGAGATTTTGATAAATGCATCCTTGCTAAAAAGAGTGCCCGTTTTAAATGAGCTAAATAATATGCAACTCAGTATTAGCAACATTTCATAAATACAGTCTATTGCCACCACTGTAAGTCTTGCTTGTAATGGGGACACACAACTCCTGTTTCTAACAGTCCCCAGATCCACGGACATTTTTTCATTGGTCAGGACCCCTGTCACAGAAAACAATTCCATCATCCTGGTCTGAATCCAAAACCATATTCCTTGCTTTACGCGGTGCAACTTGCTATATTTAGCAGGGGAAATGTATAGATTTATTTTTCCTTTCTTTTCTGCTTCCTTTCCAAAATACCATTTAAATGTTGGTCAAATTAGAGCAACAAATTATAGCAACTTACTTTTTTTTTAGTAAATAGCACCAAGGAACACTATCAAACTGACATTTCTTCAATATTGTGATGATACAGGTTTCTGAATAGCATTGCAAACCAGCAAACACATTTCACTTCCATGCAGAACACACAGGGAGATTGTTCTACTGAGGTTACACCAGGAGCATTTTCAACACATCAGATTGCTCCTTGTAGAGAAAAATACTGTCATATAATCACTGACCAGGGCTCTCTCATCTGTTGTTTTCCAATTTTGTTTACATCTGCTATTTTAAAATGTCACGTTATAGATTTCGGGTACTGAGTCACAGCCAGCTAAAGTACCAGTATCCATCTTCCATTCCATGTTCGCTTTTTTGCTAAAAACCTTCAGTAGAATTCCTTTAACCCACAGGAAAAAAATAACTCTTAACAGAAATGACACCATTGCATTGCAAACAATACAAATATTTTGTACTTTTGGAAATATCAGGTGAAAGAGACTTATGTAAATACTCAATCACTTACTTTGGTAGAGTTTTCAAGTGATTTTCTCTTAACTCCAAAATTCGCAATTTGACAAGTCTAGAAAGATGACAGAAAATAATTAGTTCGTTCCATGAATTAGTGCAGCAATCGATAAGAATGACTTGAAAGAACTTATTTCAACAAGGCACAACAGTAAGATGTCCAGTTCTTGTGGGGCTGAATATAATACAAAACGTATGCAGAACCAAACAGCTCCATGAAAGGACAGGCAGCTTCAGGTAAGGGCATGTTTTTCCTTATCTGAACTCTTCTGAAAAACTTTGACATGTATCAGTTTTTCACAGTAATTTGAAAATATTCTTATTAATTATTTAAAACAAGGCAAGCATAGTTAATGTTAATTTCTCTCAAATATCTCCAAATCTATTAAAGGATAGAAAGCAACCTTTAATTCACAACTTTCTTCTGCATTTCTTGAGCAATGAATTCTACAGCTCCACGGAGGCAGCCCAAGACGACACAACAGATCTCCGCTGAACGTACTGCATTTTGCTCAGAAGCAGGACGTGTGCTGAAGTGTTGGCAGGAATTAGAACCTCTATCCAACAGTAATTCACAATTCCATACCATTGTGCAAGCTCTCACTGCAATATTATTTAAGCCACCGCAATAAATTGCATGAAGTAGGACAATGGGAAGGAAGGACACATCAGGTAAGAGATGAAGAACCTCACGCATTAGAGCTCCAGAATTTGGGGCAGTATTGACTAATTACCCGTACTGTCTAGGAAGATAATTTGATAAATGTGAAAGGATTTTGATTCATGTCACCCTTTTGCTGGTTCTTCAGCCCCCAATTATAATGAATGTGGGGAGGCAAAGGAAGAGGGGCTTGGAGCAACCTGGTGTGGTGTGAGGTGTCCCTGCCCATGGCAGGGGGGTTGGAATGTGATGACCTTTAAGGTCCCTTCCAACTCTAACCATTCTATGATTCTACAGGATACAAAACCAGAAGGATGAAAAAGGCCCTTTCCTCTTCATCTCAAATTGTGCAACTCCACTCCCAGAAAATCTGGCGTCTCGAATCGACTATTTTTGGAGGCACATTCAAAGCACGAGCTGCCCGTGCCTGGGATTGCTCAAGGCCAGTGTGAAACCAAGCAGTTCTGCATAACTAATTTGTAATTGTACCATTTGTAAGCAGAGATGTCAGCCCAGAGGCACACCAGTCAAGCTTTGAGGCTGGTAACACAGTTTCTAGACGTGTAGAAAATGTACTGAGGAACTTTATATGGTGAGTTGCAAGGATTTCATTAACGCTGCTTTTCACATTGCCCTGTCTCTACAGTCCAGGTCCTTTAGTGCCACAAGTGTAAACGTGTGAGAAAAGTTCAAGAAAACACAACAAAGCTTTAAATAGTTCTCTGTCCAGGACAACATCAGTTTTCTGTTTCATGGAACTTCAGGCTTCCCAATATTATGCCCTTCTAGAAAACTATCTTTTTCCTATCAAATAAAGCAGAAAACCTTTCAAGTCGCACAGTTGGGCTTAACCAGGACTAAAAAGAACAACTTTACATGAGAAATGTGGAAAAACATTTACATGATGCTCATGTAGACTCTGTTCCTGTCTTTACTCACAAGGGTAAATGAGATATAACAGACTAAAGGGTAAATGAGATATAACGGAATATTAGTGTACCAGAAGATATAAAAAGAGCACTAAAATTTGGAGAAGAGCAATAAGGGAGATGGAGTTAAAGAGCTACATGTGGCTGTTAAAAAAACCCCAACAATGCCTGTATGCTAATGTGGGAAGCTTCGGAAACATGGCAAGGATTTGTAAGTGTGAGATACCAAATAGATAATATAGAAGCAGAATAATAATAAAGGAATATAACAACCACAACTGGAATGAGCATCATTTTGTTTAGACAAAACGTGCATTTGTAAAACACAATAGAAAAAGTTAGTGCTTTCTGCTAAAAGATTTAGAACAGTAGACATGTCTTTAAGTGACAAAGATGATTAGACAAAGTACCAGCAAGGCTTTAGGAAGAGCATAATGACTATAAACACTATATATCTGATAAAATTGCAGGGTATTTCATATATTTATTTTTCCTTGACATCTGAACACACTGTCTGATTCCCAACTGTCTCAGGTTTTACTCTGAGATTCCAAGCCCTCATCAAATGCAAACAATGACAATTTTTCTTCCTCTTTCTTCAGCTAGGATTTTCTAAAAGGCATGCCAGCGTAAAGCCCAGCCTCAGCTCAGGGTCAGTGACAGGCCCATCAGGTAACTGCTGAGAAAGCAGCGCTTTCTATTTCTCAGTGCCAGAGCATTTCCATGTCATTTCCCACACGTATTATGCCGCCTCAGTATTAATTTTGGAGGGCTGAGTTGATGTTCCCAGCCAGGCAATAAAACACACATACAGGTAGCTGGATAGACCAGGAAAAAACTAATACTAGGTGAAAATTATATATAAAAATATATATACACACACATATATATACCAGCATATATTTTCTCTGTAAATCCTTTGTCTTCTGAGCTCTTTGCCCAGCTGGACAGTCCGAGGGCAGGAAGGCTGACCATTCCCTCCCCACTGTAACACAGGTGGAATAAACCTGAGGTTTCTGCCAGAGCTGCGCAGTGTGAGGATCCACCGCCTTCTAAAGCCCTCTTAAATGGCAAATTATGTTAACTTTGATTTCCCCCTCCCTCTGCTTTGTCCTTATCTAACACTTTTTGGCTCAGTTTCTGCTGCATTTATTTTTACTCTCGTTCTAATCCTTTCTGCTCTGCTGTCTTTTGAATGTTCTCTCTTCTTGCTTTTAGGTTTTTCCTTTGGTTACTCTGCTGTGCTCAGTCATTTCTTCTTTTCTGACTTACAACACTTTTTCTTCCTGTTCATTTTTCAATAGGCATAGACCACATTGTTATTTTCTGCCCTTGCCACAATTTAATAACACATTTGATCAAGGACAAGGCTCTTCTTCAATTTCTGTTTCTTCCCACCTTCTCCCTAAGCCACCAAACTGCATCGCTTCATCATCAAATTCTTGCTGACATACAACATTGTCCCTAACAGCAACCATTCATCAAAATAGGGCTGGAAAGGCCAAACAAAGTCTCTTTGTTTTTTTTCTTTTCTTTTGTTTTGCTTTCTTTTGTTTTTAAAAAGAATACTGCTTCAAAATGGTCCCTCAAAGCCAAAACCGGGTTCACAGGAAAGAGCGATGTGCTTTGATGACTGGCTCTTACCTTCCAAAGTTAGCTGGAAGAAACTCCAAAAAGGCATCATTTAGATAGAGCTGGGTCAAATTTAGAAGTTGTGTGAAGCCATCTGGCAGCCTAAAAAAAAAACCAGTTAAAAGCTTAATGCTCACACCAAAGTTGCTATGGAAACAATAACAATGTATATTTAGAAAGAGAAAGCTTACTTTCGCTCTCACCTTCTTTTTCTACCCAAATTCTCAAGGATTTACTTGTTACAGACAACATTTTCGCCCATGTTCATCATTTCCACATTGCTATAACCACAGGATATTCAAATGCCTGGCACATTCAAGTTATATCAGCCTTTTCTGCCTTCCCAGCAGAGGGTTTTAAGTCAAAGGTGTTTTCATTCTTTTTCTTTCTATCTATCCTTTTTTTCTTTTTTTAAACAGAAATAGTAAAATTTCACCCTTTCATCTCCTTCCCTCCATTTTATAAATCACGGTATTACAACACAGATTTTTTTTTCTGGTTGTTATTATTGCCAGTTTGTGGAAGGAATAAGGGTTGCTAAAGTCCCAACCAAGAGATTTACGATATGTGAGGATGCAGCGTGGCTTATTCCCGGTACATAACGGGACTGCTTGCCAGCACTTTCTTTACCATATGGAAAGACAGCCCATTTTTTACATAGTACACAGACTTTTTCATAGATACATCAACACTGGATTTCAAACAATTAAAAAGAATTTTTAATTAATCCTGCAAATGAACTTGATACAATGTCTTTAAATTTTAGTTCTTTTTGTGTAAATTTTCTGCACCTGCAGTAGGCAAACACAAGCTACTGATACTCACTTAGAGACCGGATTGACACTGGCTTCAATAATTGTTAAACACTTACAACATTTAATATTTTCTGGGAAATCTTGAATTCCTAAAAAAAAAATATTGAAAGAATTATTATACACCCATCGAAAAAACTGTTTAACTCGCTTTGTTCATACATGAGTTCATTTGGCATTTTCAAAACAGAGTTAATCTATAACAGGAAGAATACATATATTTTACTACTATAGTCTAGAAGGTGATACTTAAGCACTAAATAAATATACCAGAACAGATAACATTCCTTGTACTAAAACTATTATGCTAATGCTTGATTTATGTACTCTTTTAGAGTTAAATGTTGACATCATTTCTACTGATATTTGTGCTTTTAATTTCTTTCCGAACTGCTTATGTTCTTCTCCTTTGCCTCCCTCTCTTCTGGGATCCTGAGTCTCTTAAGCCTACACTGATAAGAAATGTTTGCAAAATCTTCAAGAGTGTCCAAGACTCATTTCCAAAACAAAGACGCTTAAGTTCAGACATGCAGAAGCTTTTAAGCATGTAAATGAGTAATTGGGAAACGCACATCAGTAAATTAGTCACTGGCTCTAGAAATCCTACTAGTTGTTCACCTGCAGCTTTATAATCTCGAATTCATTCCACAAGAGCCCAGTAAGGACTAAGCCACTTGGGAAAGTGGAATGGTTCATAAGTGCACTGAAAAATGGTCTCCCCGCTCCTATTTTTAACGTTTACTGGTCACAAGTCATCATGGGACACTATGCTAAAGCAAATGCTATTCTTTATATTTTTGGGGGAGCAGACCAGTAAATGAGGTAGAAATCTACCCAGACTTCTTTCTCCAAAGTGCCAGACAGGAAAATAGCATATAATCGAGAACAAGAGCGAGTTTTCACAAGTTTGTTAATGGCTAGGAATTAAAACGTCACCATTGTTCGCAGTCATGACAATTCTTTAAAATACTTACAACTTTTGATCTCTTACCATTTTTACTGATATCAAGTTCTCTGAGATTAACTAGGCTGGCAATAGTGGTGGGCAGACTGGAGAGGTCGTTGTCTGGTATACTCAGCTTGCGTAAAGCTTGACAGTTGAACAGTTGCTGCAACATGAAAAAGACACTTTATAGCGTTTCAGGGAACAGACCAGTTAAGGATCATTATTTATCCACAGAGACAACAAATCCCACAAAATTACATTTGCTACATAAGAATTCAATTGTCAAAAAATATTTTGAAAAGCCCTTATTTGAGAGGACATTTTTCCAGGCTGCTCAGTACCACAAACACAGTTTATACACAGCTGGCAAGGATAATCTCAACAGTTGATTGGCAGCAGGAATGCTGAAATAGAGTATTCTGTCAAAAACTACATACTCATTGCAATCACCATTTTGTAGGTACATGATATTTCACGTGTGTCACATCAGTTGAATTTTTTTGTGGCTTGCAGTAAATTGTTTTATTTTATAATTCGATTTCATGATAGATTTTAAAATATTTTGACTGCATGCAGAAGAAATTTGCCATCTTCCAGAAACAAAATGATTTGACATTATCAAAATGATACGTTCCCTAACCCCCAAATCCAGGACTTGATTCTAAATTTTAATTCAAATTTTATAAAATTTCAGAATTTCCACTACAAAACCAACCCTCCTTTAAAACTGAAGTAACCAGTAAATCACCTTGAAAGCACCTATTTAACACGCTGCGTTGCTCAAGAAAGATCGCTATCTCATACAACATGTAAAAACTAATAAAACCACACTACGAAGAGAAAGCAGTCATGAAAAGTGATTTTTATGATTTTTAGAACGTTTTGAAACTGCCGTAACCTTCTCTCCAAGGTTTTTTCTCCAAGACAATCTACTCTCAGAAATCAGAGGGGGAATCCCGTGGATGAAAAGTGCTGAGAAGGAGAACCTTCCCACCACAGTCACTGTCAGTTGGCACCAAAGATGGAAGGGTCCCTCCACGCTGGGGCTGGAGCTTCCCAGTTGAAGTTCTAGGAACGGTCAGAATATTTACTGTGGTCCCTGGAAGCCAAACTGGGCTGCACGTTCCCGCTCACAGACAGTGTTAATAAAGGGAAATACCTCTCCAGCAAACGAGGAATTCCTTTGCAATGCATCCAAGAGCACCTCCTTTTCCTCTTTTAAGAGCAACATTTTAGACAGGACTGGAAGGTAATTAATAGGCTCTAGGGTCTGCTCTTGAAATTTCTCGTTAGAACAGCTGCAGACCATAGTGATCTTCAGCACAGGGAACCCGCGGCATTTTGGTTCATATACAAACTGCACCACGCTATTGTTCCTGGAAAATTAAATTCCCTGTGCATGTTCCCAGTGATTCCCCTGGAGAATTCCTCTTTTAAAAGCCAAGGAAGTCTTGGAATGTAAAGTTCCGACAATATCAGAACAGATACAAGGCTTTTGAACTGGGAAATGAAGAAGTATAATAAAAAATATTCCCTCTGGAGTAATTTCATCACATACTGTTGTATCAGAAACAATGCGAGAGCGTGAATACAGGTATGTAGGCCCAAAATTGCCCACTTTTTTTTACCGACTGGATTTTCAAAAGGTTTCTCAGTTTCTAGTGCTTTATGGCCTTGCCACAATTTTTTTCTGGATAATGACTGTCAGTGACTCCACCTTCATCAGAATCTATATTCTTTTTGATTAGTCACTGATTCATTTGACTCGAACAAATAGGGACATACTTGCAGCAGCAGCTCATCATAATGAAGGCAAAGGCAAATAAAATAAAAGGCTTGGCTAGATTCAGGGGAAAAGAGAGAATAAGAATTATATAACAATCCTATAAATACTTAAAAGAAAAATATTAGAAATTAGGAACCAGAAATCAGATTCTGACGAAGACAGCAGAAAAAAAAAAATCAGAAAAAGTGTTCTGATGATAGAAAATTTCAAAAGAATATTGTAACATCAGAGGCACACAATATTTGGTAAATAACAGAAAATTGACAAAACATATTTCCTCTGGAATAGTGACAAAAGTTCAGAGACATACAGCAAAAAATCTTTGAAGCAGAAAATTTGATCAAGAAATTATTTGGAGTGCTTAATTTATGGTAATGGTTAATAAAGGCTTCAGACAAAAAAATTATGAATGGTATAAAGAAAGTAAATTAACACTGCCATTAATCTTCTCTTAGACAAGGCCAAGTCTATGTTTAACAATGCATTTACTCAAACTAAAGACCATTTAAAAGGATTTCTTCAATACATAGTATTTGCTTCAAAATAGTATTTATAACAAAGAAAAATGAGAGAAAAAAAAAGGTGAAAAAAGAGTCCTTCACATTTAAATCTCTTCCAGGTATGTATTTATCTGCTGTTTTCTTTCACAAGTAACAAATACAAAATAGATGATCCCACACCACCACACCAAGGTTTCACGAGCATCTACATTTCTATCAGGACTGACATTAACAACTGTTACCTTCAGCCCAATTTCATAATTTTGGACCCCTTACCCCAGTTTTTCCCTCTGGAACTGTGGGATATTGCTCTCGTTCTATGCCCTGATATGTTTGTCTTCCATTATGCACCGCAATTTAGTCTGAATACCATGGCGACATGTACTTTCAGGAGACACAAAACAAATACACCAAAAAATCCCTGGCTAAATTAGACACTTCATATATTCTTCAGGAGCATAATTAAGACATATACGAGATTAACAACATATCATTATTAGGAGAGAAGCAGTCCTGAAGGTATTCATTAGCAGTCAAATAGCCTCCACCACAACCCATTTCATATTTACGGAGACAGAAGAAATACCCAGTTCCCTGCTCCCCCTTCTAGCAGCAGGAGAGATAAAGCAGTTCTCCTTATCATTTTTCCCGTGACACTTAAAGGACTGCAGCTACCCTGTCCTGCCATCTGTAAAGAATTTCTTCATGGACAGAGCAATCTTAAGCAACGAACCATCTTATCCGAATAAAGGAGCTCCATGTCATTGAAGAAGCACGTTTTCTACATTTGTAAATAGAATTTATATAAAGTCTCTATGCTGTGTAAGAAAGAAATATGTCGAGAGATGATGAAGAATGGATTACACTGGAACAATGTTTAATTAAAGACTTGTAAGCATCTTTCATTATTGTTGAGAAAAATTCAATTAAGGAATGGATTACATTACTTCATGCTTCATTATGTAGCTAGCACCTACAATTAATTGGTTTTTCCACTGCCTTGCCTTCGTGTGTTTCCAGAACACTTAAGGTACAGTAACTTTTAATTCCTTATAGTAAACATTAATCAACAGAAGAACAGGTTTAAAGATTCTATGACAGAAGTTTTACAGGGGAAGGATAACTTCAGCAATCTCACTGCAGGACCCCGTTTGCAGTTATAAAAACATTACTCAGCAGTGGCATTTCCCCCGCAAGGATAAATGGCTTATGCTGACAAAGAGCTTGCTTGGAAAAGCATTGCTAGAGAGGATCCAAGTGCAACATCACCTACTCCATATGTTACTGTGCTGCTGGTCAAGGTACCAAATAGGTCAAGGTCTACAACCACCTCTACAACTCCCTGAAAGGAGGGTGGAGAGAGGTGGGGGTTGGCCTCTTCTCCCAAGGGAACAATGACAGGACCAAGGAAGTCTGAAGTTGGGGCAGGGGAGGTTTAGATTAGATATTAGGAAGAATTACTTTACTGAGAGGGTGGTCAGGCACTGGAACAGCCTGCCCAGGGAGGTGGTGGGGTCACCATCCCTGGAGGTATTCAAGAAATGTGTAGACGTGGCACTTCAGGGCATGCTCTAGTGCCTGAAATTGTTGGTGGGGTTTTTTTTGTGTGTGTGTATGGTTGGACTCGATGATCTCAAAGGTCCCTTCTAACCATGAAGATTCTGTGATTCTGTGAAATGCCATTTTGAGAAGTACTTCTTTTGCACAACTGTTAATTCCTCCACTTAAGGCTTCCCTGGCTGCCCCCATTCCTGTGCTGTGACGCGAGGAGACGTGGGTGGCCCAACTTCTCCCCACGCAGCCCCCGCTGCAGGAACGGTGGCTCAGCTCTATGGGCTCTTCAGAATGGGCACAAAAAAGATTTGTAAAAAGGTAATGGAGTCTCTAGAGTCAGTAGAGGACCCTCTAGAGTCTTCAGCTTGGGGAAGAGTGGCTGGAGCTGCGCGGCACAAAAGGACCTGGGGGTGTTAGTCAATTGTCGGCTGAACATGAGCCAGCAGTGTGCCCAGGTGGCCAAGGAGGCCAACAGCATCCTGGCCTGGGTCAGGAATAGCGTTGGGAGGAGGACTCGGGAGGTGACCGTCCCCCTGTCCTGGGCACTGGTGGGGCCCCACCTTGAGGGCTGGGTCCAGTTTTGGGCCCCTCACCACAAAAAAGACACCGAGGGGCTGGAGCATGTCCAGAGAAGGGACATGGAGCTGGTGAGGGGTCTGGAGCACAAGTCTTGTGAGGAGAGGCTGAGGGAGCTGGGGGTGTTCAGCCTGGAGAAAAGGAGGCTGAGGGGAGACCTTCTCGCTCTC
>JAHREE010150407.1:0-26658 GCA_033628505.1 Tringa tobata | reverse complement strand
CCCACCCCCTGCATCTGGCTTTTAAGTTAATGCACTATGGCAACTATTTCCAATAATCAGGCTGGCTTTCTTTACCGTGTAATTGCTCTCTCTTCTGCCAGTTCCTACATAAACATTCCAATTCTCCAACTGAATTGCACAAACACAGAACTTACTTCTTACCCCTGTTCACTCACAAATAAAACTTCCCCTCGCTCCCCTCCTCCCTCCTCTCTATAGAAGATCTTAAATTTTGCCAAGAAAAACATAAAACCTTTTAATGTCCATCAGTTCCTCTTTCTTCTGTTATTCCATCCTCCTTCCTGGATACAGATGCAACTATTTTTTTCAGTGCTCTCCACTCGTTTCACCCTAGCCATTAATGCTACGCATCCGTCCTGTAATACACTCGCATCTATGTTCATAAATCAGATTATCAAAATGCAAAAGCCTGTATCCACGTACCAAAATGTCAGCACAAGTGAAATCTTAAAAACATAATTCCCACAAATATCCATAAAAATTGGGCCCTTGAATGTGAGAACACAAATTTGCATCTAACCAGACATTTATCCCTATGAATACCTCACTACTCATGAGTAGCTGAGTACCTCTCCTCTGTATTTCAATGCATATAGTAGCCTCCACATCTCTCTCTCATGTATTTATAGCCAGAATCAGGCAATAAAATTTGAATTTCGCCCTTTCATCTCAACACCAACTAGTCCCATCACTAGCCTTGAGCTGTGAAGTATTAAGCTCACAGACACTCTTGATTAAGACCCTACAGAACTCAGGGGGGGTTGAATATTTCATCTTCAGAGTTTAAAACATATTTGTACTAGAAAAAAGTTCCTTTCATTTCAGTAAAGATATTATTTTTTGAAGAACTACAAACTTTTATATGAATTCACAGGAAAGATCTACATAGTCCAACCATACTGACTACTCCTTAAAATCTTGCAAGGTTCAAATTCTGTGGCAGGTGACAATCTTGGGAAACTACTCTAAAGGCAGGCACAGCAGGAAACAGCATAAGAAAAGATGCAGATCAATGCAAAAATTATATATGATTCTTGGAAAACGTTAATTACCCCAAGGTAAACATGCCTACTTCTTTACAGGTTTTTCATGAGTAAATATCAGTTTATTAAATACATACAAAGTATATTGACTCAGAGAGGACACCACTAGTAACTGAAAGAGGGAGACCTCCAACATTATGGTTGTCTAGACAGCCGACAGGGATCATGAGAATGAACTTTTACATCATCATATGATGTACTATTGGTAAATGCTTTCTTAAAATTTGATTTCACTGCTCTAAGAAAATTTATAGGTAGCATAGAATCAAGGAATTGTTTGGGTGGGAAGGGACCTTAAAGCCCATCCAGTCCTGGGCACGGACACGTCCACCAGACCAGGTTGCTCCAAGCCCCCTCCAACCTGGCCTTGAACCCCTCCAGGGATGGGGCATATTCTCACTTTCTTTCAGTCGCCCGGTTTTTTAGACTTAAATGCACTTTGCAGTTTTCTCCATTTGTGGTTTAAACACGTTTTGCCAGTGTCAGTTGCCTGACACAAACCCAGGTCCTGTTTGTTTCAGAACAAATTTAAATAAATAAATAAATATGTTCAACAGTTTGTGGATGTAAACTCTATATCAAAGTTCAGAGAGTCTTATCAGCTTCGATCTGTCACTCTCAAAATGCTCAGTCTAATATTCTAGATACTGGAACACCAAAAAAGGCAGGTTTATTAAACAATGGGGATAGTAACAAATACATTTAGGGGTATCATGGAAAATAAAGATATCTACTTTGTTCCACCTTCCTGTATAGCCACCAACATCAATCCTGGCAATAAGTCATGCTGCGCTCTGAGGGGCTTCTGTTTAATCAATAGTGTTGAAAAACAAAACAACAACAAAAAAAGAAAGGCTGCAAAACCCTGCTCCCATGTTTGTGGGAAAGGTATAAGCTGTTGCTATCTATTTTCTGCGGGTTAATTTTCTAGCTCGTGGCTATTCTCTCTACTCCTTTAATGCATAAATCATCAGTACTCAGCCATTTTCTGGTCGATTTTTGCAGAACAGCTGACTCTCACTACCATCCCTGCCACTGCTGAATGAGAACTGCCATCCTTGCAAAATCCTGGTGCTAACGATGCGCCTGGAGACAAACCTGCTAATGCCAAGAGGCGGGTTCACCTCACCTCATCCTAGCCCACGTGGAAGCTCAGGGTCTGGAGCAAGGTAGTCCTTCAGGCTCCGTCTCGGTCAGCACCACAAGGAAGCCACCTCAGAGTGCGGATTTATCCCACCCCAACCCAGGGGTCTGAAACGGGTGGGATGAATAACCCAGGCCATTCAAAAAAGGGCATTTGAAAAGAACTGTATTTCTAAAGGTTTTCATCAGCAGAGGGCTCTAGAACCACGTTCTCCTAAGGATCGCCTTCCCTCCCATGATTAATCTGTCCCAGTTTTTTTTAGTCAATTAACATGCTGTTCTTATGGTACAAATGTTCTCTAAAAAAATTCTCACAGCTGAGCTGTCAAACACTGAAATTCAGTACATTGGAATGTCAGGTTTTTAACAAAGTCCTGGAGTTTGTAAAGTATAATCAGAACTTTAATGCCCAATTATGCAATCTTAGCAATGACTTTCTGAAGAGAATTTTATCGCTTTCATTGTAAACTGGGATCATCAGCCAGAACTGTACCAAATTGTTCCACTCCAGGAATACAAGGGCTTGATTCTTAATGGAGGGGTTGATCAGATCATCAGCGATCGCAGGTGTGGAGATAACAGCTCAGGAAGATTCAAGCACTTTGGCACATTCTTTCCATTCAGCAACAATGATTTTCTTTGTTGGGTCTTTTTTCTTTTTTCTTTTTTTTTTCCTTCAGCATTTCCCTTGCTTATGCCTGGCGGTCATAACTTCCCTCTTACAAAACATAAGGTCTCTCTTTGTCTTGGCTCATTTAGTTCAAGCATTCGTTCTTCAAGGGCTACCATACCTCCCCTGAGCAGGCACGCTGGACGCTGAATGTCCAATTTAATTTCTCACAATTTGCCTGAGACGCGATTAAAAACAAAACGTGGACAAAGAACTAAGCAATATTTTAGCATCCACCCACCTGCTAAATGAAGTCTTAGCTGTATATAAACAGTGATAGCCTTTTGGCAGCGACTTATAAATAGACATACAACTGCCATTGTACAATCTGCTCTGGTGACAAGAAGCCTGAGAAGGAGCACAAGCTTGGCCCAGAGCACGGAGTTGTAACCCAGAGAGAACCGAAATATGGAATTTCCCCTCCTTGGCCGAATTAGCAAAACTATGATATTTTAATGGCCACGCTTTCTGTACCAGGTACAATTATTATAATCATTTGCACAACACAAGCCAAAGCAGGAATTCCACTGAAGCAGATACCAAGCTAACAGCAAATAACAACTGGAAAGATATACCCAGATCTGACTGAATTACAGCTACACCATAATATTCATACTAATACTTGTAGAGGTGTTAAAATAGACTCCTTATCCCACTTTAAAATGTTCAGGTTAATTCTTACAGGAACCATCAATAATATAATTTCATCTGCTTCAGAATATGACACTCAAGCAGATACGTGTTATAAGGCTTTAAATAGTTTTTCTGAGCTGCACCAATGTAGTATATTGATGTACAGTACATCAGATATACACTACATAGATATAGCATGTATCTTTTTCCATAATCAAACTGAATAACCCCTATTTTGTCATTCTTACAGTGTAAGCAAAAGAATCAAGGGTTTTCCTGAAGGTCTCATAAATTTATCAAGATAGCTTATGGTTTCAATGGTTTATTTGAAAACGAATTGTTCCTGCAACATTTCTACTGATGAATATGAAAATCATGTATTGATAAATTCTTCCACATAAGCAGCACTGCAGAACATGGCCCACAATATCTACTCAAGTGGTCGTTTGCATTTGACATATTTCTCTCGCTACTCCTTGACTCTCAAAACACTTTAATGCTATTTTATATTGAAATATCCATAACATATTTGTAATTCAACAGTTAAAAGATGCTTTGTCACTTTTCGGTCTCTCGCTATCTGGGTTCTCTTTGTGAGCCCCAGGGAAGGCGATGGAAAGGGCTGCTGTAGAGATGTGGATGTCCACATCAAAAAATGAAATAAAACCCCCATAGACTTGAATTATGTACAGTGAAACCCTTAGTTCTGGGCGATTACCCAGCAACACTGCCTATACGGGAAAGAAATTAGAAATCATGCATTTACTGATTTATTATAGTCAGCTCTCATAACTTGGAGATGGTGCTGCTAACATCTAATTATACACATTCTTTCTTTGAGTTCTAAAACAGTAAAATAAAAATTCAATCCCTCCATAGCTTCAAAAAAGCAAAAAATCCTATCAGGACTTAATTTAAAAGAAACAAAATATTTTTTATAACGTTTTAGGTATTTAAATTCATATATTGACTTTAAGCAAGGATACCTTTAAACCACCATCAGAAGACATGAGGGAATGAGACAAAATGCTTATGGCTTGAGCGGCTGCACACATAAAGAACAGCATTTAACTGCAACTGCTGCAAGGACTTCCAATATACAATATTTCCAGCTCTCAGCTATGTTGGTTTTGACAGTTTTACACAGTGTTGCCATGCAAGAGAGGGACTAGCAGAAAACTATTCTGCAGAAGACATTGCAAAAGCCAGGGAAAAGTACTGAGAAGCACTTTTCAGGCATTCAGAGCCAGTTTCTCAGGCTCAGCTTTTGGGTGAGGTGCACCAGTTTGAAGGCATGTAACTGCAAACTGAAAAGAAGAAAAAATAACGAGAAAGAAAAAAGAGAATATCACTGGTCAGACTGTCAGCTGCCTGATGGAAAAAAATACATTGATCTAAAAATGCAGACAGCCGAGATGATGGCTGTGAGAACAAGATCAGGACACTGTCCATTATTTTAATGGAGGAGAAAATAAAGAGAATGTGGAGTGGGACATGAAAGAAGCTGGAAATGCAAGAAAAATCACCAGTAGTCAAGATGATTACAGAGGAGACATGTAGGAATGGATAGAGGGAGTACAGAACTGGAACAAAAGCCGAAGAAAAGCTTAGGGGAGAGCATTTAGTCAATACACAAGAAAGAGTAAATTGTAATTCCAGCAAAGGAGCACAGTGCTAGCTTCAGTGTCCTTTGATTTCACAGCAACCGCCTCAGACCTTTTTATGTCTATAAAGAGGTGATTACAGCTTTGTTGGGTCAAGTGACATATGGATCAGGACTGCCCAGAGTACAGTACTCTCAGTGCCACTGAACCGCATTAGAAACTGAACATGAACATCTGAATTTCAGCCTGAATGAGGAAAAAACATTTGGAACAGCTTGGAAGGAATCCCATTTCTCCCTCCCACCAAGGAAAACAGATGGTGTCAGAAAGATGAACAACATCCTAACAGTCAATGCTACTGTTCTTACAGAATAAAAACAGAGAGGCAGAGGAGGGTATAGGATGGGAAGGAACTTTTCTGGTGAGTTATGACATTATACTACAGCTTACAACCACGTCACTGAACCTCTTACCTAAACTCTCCCACCTCCATCTCCAGACCAAGGGTTTCTTGCTCCTGGCTCCTCTGACTGGAATGTTCTTGGAGAATGTCACTTAATTCTGAGTTTCATACTACTATTAATAACTGGCCTGAATTCATTCAGGGGCTATTTATACCTACTTACTCCTTTGCCAACATGCTCATTTATAGGTATGAACTTGATAGAACAGACACAAGTCCAACAGAATATGGAAATTCAGAAGAAGCCATAGAAACTGTTACAAAGTCATTAAAACAACATTCATCCTTGTAGAATCTTTTCTGACCTTATCTGGCTATGGAAGGTATAAACTAAACAAATGTTCTAAAACATTGTTA
Source organism: Tringa tobata (assembly GCA_033628505.1). NCBI lineage: Eukaryota > Metazoa > Chordata > Aves > Charadriiformes > Scolopacidae > Tringa > Tringa tobata. The sequence continues at coordinate 20,724 of JAHREE010150407.1, read as the reverse complement.
TTTAAACTAATTTTGTCTCCACAATGGATGGGATCAGGCAGTAGAACAGTGGGGCCAGAGAGTTTGAGGAACCTTCACCCCAGAGACACTCCAGAGGATGCAGCATCAAAGCCAGCCTTGCTTTGACCAAGAGTTGGACCACAGGCGCTCTACTTCCCACCCTCAATAGCTCTAAGATTCTATGATTTGGTTTATTCATAGGTTTTCTTGTAGAAGTTCAGTTGATACACTGAAAATACCTAAGGCTGGGAAAAAGAATTCAGATAAAGGTCACATTAAGCTCTCCTTTTTATCAGGTGCCCACTTTCATTACATAATGCAGCAGGATGGGAAAAGTTTTCTTGGAGTAAAACCTTATTTTTTACATCTTTTGGAAAAAGTGGAATATTGGCATTGTTATGCTCCTCAGAAATGGAACAGAAAGGCATCAGCAATCGTCATTATGGTGTCTTGTAGAATATTACATATATATAAATAGTATTTTAACAGGCTTGTTGCCTGTTCGTGGCCAGAAACATGACAACTTCTACCTTTGGAATTTTGAATGTTTGGTTGGCTCAAGCCATATTTGCATATAGTTATTTACAACACATTATGTAGTTACTGTCTGTACTCTCCAAATTAAAGCTTTGAAACAAACAAAGAAAAAAAAAACAACTGTATGCACATTTTACACTTATTTCCTCCCTGGTTATGAAATTAAGTCCTATTGCTTATGAAATTCAGTTCTATTAGTTATGAAATTGGACCAGTTCTGTGGCTCAGAAGCTCACAAGTTTCATCCTGCTCAGCTGCCAGGTAATTTCTTCAGGACAGTGTTTTGAGATTGAAACTGTTGGCTATTGACAGCTGCCAAAATCAGGCTGGAACTGCTTTTACTTCACAACTTTTTAAATTTGAGAAATCTTCTGAAAATAGGAATTACGTTTGGTAAGAATGCTGATATCCTACAGTTAAAAAAAAATTTCATTAAGTATTTAGAGAGGGAGTGTGAATCTGAGATTTGTGCCTCTTCAACACAGGCAATGACATTCACTTCAATAAATGCCTTCAGCAATACCATTTATCCTCAATATAATAATGCCTTGAAACATACACCCAGCTCTGTTCTCAGCAAAACCGTTTCTTCATACCAGTAGAGAGGTATTTTGATAAAAGATATTAAATTAAATTTAAATAAAAGTTAACATCAGACAGAAATTTTTCATTAAATCCTTGCCTCATTTTGTTCAAAGTAATCTCTGAGATTACTTTGTTTCAATCCTAGCAAATCAGACACCAGTCACTGCTTAGTGCTGTATTCAGGCTGAAACCAGAGATCAACAATAAAATTCAACATGTCCTCTCTTCTATACTGACCACATCCAGGTCTAAATGTATACCACAGGAACAATTCAAATGAAGTTACCTTAAATTGGCATTGGTGTTAAGGAAAGAGTAAGTATGTTAATTTTAATATTCTGAAGTCTTTTGCCAAATTCTACAAAACAGACATTTCTGCTTATGCACCTGGTCTTATGTCTTTATTTATCGTAAGAAAAAATTAAAAAGTTTTTTTGGGTTTTTTTTTTTTTTTTTTAAAAAACCTCCTCGGCATAGGTATGAGAGGAGCACAGCAGTGAATCAAGGCTACTAGATTTTTATTTAGGGTTTACTAGTTCCGATTAGTTGCAAGGTGAGTCAGGACCATATACACATAAACATGCACCAAGAAAAAGAGAGAGAAGCTTACGTTTGAAAATTTCCAGAGAGATGAGGATGGAAGTTGCTGAACTAGTACTGTGAGACTTGTGAGCACCAATTTATAACAGAATTATAAGAAAAGGATTTCATGTTGTCACTTTCTATGATAGGAAAAAAGATACTGTTTAGCTGACAAAGAACCTGACTTCTGGATTTAGAAGATGATTATAATGGATGTCAGTCTGCTGGAGAAAGAAGTTCCTACTGGTTTGGAACAAGTTTGGGTTTTTTTTAAATTTTCTTGAGTTACTTTTTTTTTTTTTCTTCTAGGGAATTTTTGTCTAAAAGAAGCATCAGTTTACAGATCCATATCTGAAATCTGAAAGCTTGTTGAAAGCTCTGCAGTATGGCGCAACTAATGTACTCTGGCTCCCTTGCATTTTCACAAAAAAAAGGGTACCAAATATTTTTCTTGCTTTATGCAGATGGGCAGCTGCCAAATTTTAATTAAATTTTAATTAAATTTTTAATTTAAATTTTAAATTTAAATTTTATCATCTTTCAATCTGTATCATTTGTCCCCAAGTAGCCCACTCGAATGCAGAGTGACTGCCTTCCAACTGAAGTTGATATGCCTATAAAAAAGTCTGGCCTTTATTTCCAGAAAAAACCATGCCAGCCTGTCATTCTATGTCTCTACTTCCCAAGACTGTGATATTAAACAGAGTTAAGGGAGGAGGTAAACAGAGGACCTTCACTCCTTATTCTCCTCCTCTTCTGAAACACTCCATCAGTCAACAGAAAATTTAAATTGGCCAAATTCCTGCACCTAAGTGCACAGTATTTGCCCTTTCCAAATAGAAATGTCAGACTCTGCTATGACTAAAGATGACTCACAACCAAAATCTCAGTTCTTAACATGCCAATGAAATCAGGGTTGGAGTTCTGCATGTAAACATTTACTTTCAAAACTACACAAACATATACTTTTCAAAGTACATTTACATATTAATATGTAACCGTAAACATTAAAATGCACGCTTTCGAAGTACTTCTTCCCCCCCTCATATTTAGTCATGTTTAATTATCCTTATGTGGATTCTTCCCCAAAATTGGTGAGGCCACATCTGGAGTGCTGTGCCCACTTCCAAGCTCCCCAGTACAAGGCAGACATGGGCTTACTGGAGTGAGCCCAGCGAAGGGCCAAGATGATGAAGGGGCTGGAGCATCTGACACACCACGCATGAAATGCCACCTGAACATAAGGAAAGTTTTTTAGTGTGACTGGAACCGAGCACTGTCACAGGTTGCCCCGGGAGGTTCATGGAGTCTCCATCCCTGGAGATATTCAAACCGGACTGGACACAGTCCTGGGCAACCTGCTCTCAGTGGCTCTGCTCCAGCAGGACATGGGACGAGGTCACCTCAAGAGGTGCCTGCCAACCCCTGTGCTTCTACAATTCTATCAACTTTGCTAGTTAGGAAGTCTTATATGTGAATTTCCAACATAGAGAGATGCAGACACTCCCTCATCTTTAAAGAAACAGAAGTGAGAACTTCCACAAAACCTGAGTCTTTCTTTCATGAGTAAAAGAAAAGAAGAATCTAAGACAAAGCTGCCCATCAGAACAGGCTCCGTTTCTGGTTAGAAGCAATCATCCATTTACTGTAAGGGAAAAAGGGAAAGTAAAACTTCCCATAATCTAATCTGAATTTAAGATTCCAACAATGGTGTTTTAAACATTTTGTGTTTTACAGAAAATAGTGATGTGCATGTCCCTGTGTTCCCAAACACAGACAAATGTCACAAACATAATACTGTGCACAAAAACCCAAAATAAATAAAAATCAGACTATACATTAATATCTCAGATGCCATTAAATTTCCAGAAAGTCAATATACAGAATATTAGATTTATCCCTGTTCAAAACTGCTCATTTGAATGCTTTGAAGACATTGTCTGAGGTCACTGAAACTCAGCAATTCTGTTTCAAAATAAAATTTCAAAGTTTCAAGACCAAGTCAGAATCGAGCCTTTGTTTAAAACTGCATTTAGTACCTTTTAGATTATTTCATGTTGTTTCAATTGTAACAGTGCACAGTACGGCATGTCTTAGCATTTCAAGTCATGTAGAAAAATGAAATACTCAGTGAACTAATTAGAGGAGCAGCTGTTTTTAACACCCATGTGTTAGACTGTGATAACATTTCTAGACTACTGAAAATAGCTGCTCCTCCAATTTTCTCACAAGGTGTCTAATATTTTGTGATTCAAACTGTCAAGATGTTTCATTACAAAACAAACAGGAGAAACTTTGACCAAAAAAAAAAAAAAAGGCAAAACGTGTCAATTTATCTGTACTGGTTTAAAATAAAAAGAAACAAAGATAATATTTTGACTTTCATATCTATGACATCCATATGCCATGTCAAATAATCTCAGATGACATCAGATGTTATTATGAATCTTTAGTGACAAGTAACAGACTAATTAAACTAAAATCAATATGTTTAGAAGAAAATAAATGACATTAAATTCTGAAATTTCCCAAATAATTTCAGAAAAATATCTTCATTTCAAAATTATCTGTCCAACTTCAAATTTTGACATCTTCAGGAACTGCCTCAAAAGTCTGTGTGCGACTCTACTCTCTGTGAAACAGACCCTGGTCAGGAGGAGATCCAAGTACCCCTAACTGCCAGACAGAACAAGTGGGGTTGATTAGTTCACTTTCACACGGTGAAAATGCTCTCGTTAATGCTTTAGGACAATTAGTGCACGTTGATCTAAAGGCACAGAACTGAAATCACTTAACACTTTCCAGAAAGACGTATGAGCATTTTTAAGTAGCCCAGATTGACAGCTTTTATAACCTTAAATATTTGCACGTTAATTTCTGCAGCGACAAATCTTTCCTGTCCTAGCAAGATTTTCTTGAGGCTCTACGAGAACAAGAATAAAGGAGCTGGGACCCAAACCAGGGTCTATGTTACAAGGTGGCGCCACGAAATTAAGCACAACATATCAGAAGATGAGGTCTCTGCTTTCAATGTGTTTCATGATGAGGATGAACCAGTAAACGTATGGTTTGGTCTCACTGGCACATTAAACTATGGACTTCCCGGTGGTGATGGCTCAGTCTGCTGGCAAGGGTAAGGCACACCCCTGGAATTCAGTCTGAAATGCTCTACCTTTGGGAAACGCAACAAATAACAAGTTTTTAACTTTTCAGCATTGCTGCACATCAAACTCATGATACAGTTCTATGATTTTTATTTTTTTTCCCCTACGTGTGTTGTATGAGACACAGATTTAATTTTCTCCTTGGAGAGAAAATTGCTTTTGTAGGAAACACCTCAAAATCACTTAGCCAATTAATGTCAGAATTTAAAAGGCATTATCAGTAGCACGGAGATTCTATAGTACAGATTCTATATGAATCTACATAAAAAAATATAACTGAAATTTGTGACTAATCTCCTAACACTTAAATAATACAGAGCAACTTTTTTTTAAAGGAATCTCTCTGGGTTTTTTTTAGATCTAGCATAACTACACCAGATGAACCAAGAGGGCTGGCTAAAAAATGCCATGGCAACACCTTTAGACTATTTTTCCAATCAACCCACATAGAAGCCCTTAGATTTAAATTCCCATTGGCAGTTCATGTCAGAATATTATCTTATTCCTTAGCGGTTTCACGCCTCCTGATTACAAGTTTCTTTTCTCTGTATTTTTAACCTAGAACAGTAAAACTGTCACTCCTGCATTCATGGCCAAACCCAAATGAGGGGAAAAGCTGACAGGAGTTAGAATCACTGAGCGGTTGAGGTTGGAAGGGACTTCTCAGGATGATCTGGTCCAAACCCCTGCAGGGCATCGAGCATGGACAGCCGGAGGAGGTCACCCAGGACCGTGACCAGTGGGGTTTGGGTATCTCCATGGATGAGACTCCACAATCTGTCCGGGAAACCTGTTCCAGTGCTCAGCTGCCCTCACAGTAAAAAACTGTTTTTTATGTTCAGATGGAACTTCACGTGTTCCAGTTTGCACCCATTGCCTCTGGTCCTGTCTCTGGGCAACACCGAGAAGGGTCTGTCTGCAACTTCTTCATTCCCTCCCAGCAGGTATTTATACATTTACTTAGATGATCTCTGAGCCTTCTCTATGCCAGGCTGAACAGCCCCAGCTCTCTCAGCCTCTCCAGGATATTCATCGTCTTACTGGCCCTTCACCAGACATGCCCCAGTGTCTCCATTCAGTCAGTGTGATGACCAGGCTCTTACCTCACCTAAATTGGCATCGCTGTATTGATTCCAGTGGGAACTTAGATCTCTTTAGATAAGAGATGGCTCCAGAATTTAACTGTAAAGGCAAGCAGCGTGATCACAAAATGGTTTGGGTTGGAAGGGACCTTAAAAGATCATTGAGTTCCACCCCCTGTGCCCTGGGCAGGGACACCTCCCACCAGACCAGGTTGCTCAAAGCCCCCTCCAACCTGGCCTTGGTGATGGCAGGAGTAAACAGAAAAAGTTTATGCCAATTAACAAATGTTAAATAGCATTATCAATGCTGTGAAAGATGTAGCTGCTAAGAAAAAAAAAGATCTCTTGACATTCAGTTCAAATTCCCCATAATTATAATAAAAGTAAGATTTTTGTAGTCTCCCTTCAGAGACAGATGCTTTGTAGCTGTTTGGGGTCTGCAATATAATTTTTCCCCTTTTTGTTCTCCAAATTATAAGTGAGTTAACTCAACGAATGAAACAAAACGTATTCTGTACCGTTAAAAGCAATCACAGATAAATAGCTAAGCACTGAAGGCACTGCTGCAATTTGAATTCATCCCCTTGGCCTGGCCACACACGGCAGCTCACAGCCTGACCCACCACCCCGCTGCTCGAGCCCGAGGGTGACGGTGACCCCGAGGTGGAACAGTCCATCGACCCCTCAAGCAGCAGGCACAGGACAACGGAAAACAAGATTATTGTCCCCACGTCACCCTAAAAGCCCAGCCCCATCCTGAGAGCAGATCCCCTTCCCACCTCATGGCGAGTGCAACAGGAGTAAGCTGGAGGCCGTTCACTCACTTCTCTGAATTCACTAGAGCTGTTACCAAAAAAAAAAAAAAACCAAAAAGAAAAAGAAAAAAAAAAACCCGAAATTTTCATCCCATGTTAAGTGATCTTCATGGATCACTTATGGATGAAATCCTACTTTTGCTGAACTCACCCAGAGTTTTGCAACCAAATTCCCCCTAACATGAAAGCAGGAATCAAGGAAAACCTAATAAATTCAACAATTACTCTCTCAGAGAAGGAGATTTTTATATTCCATCCTGCTTATTGCAAAAATCTGCTTCCTCAGCATGATCCAAGAAAAAAAAAAATAAATCCAACCATTGCAGTCTAAGAACTTTTTCACTCTTAAAATCCTACAGCAAATGCCTCATTCTGCAAGGATTAGACAGTCTCAGTTAAATCTCTTGGTCAGAACCTGAGTTTCCTCCCTTCTGTAAAGCAGCAAAAATTCCTTAAATGAAGGTGACGCATTAGTTTCCACCACTGGAGAATCTACTCTGCTGCTTAAATAGATATACATTTATGTTAAAAAAAAACTTTATTAAAACAAACCCAGTATATTATCATCAGGAAACAGGTTTTGAAGCTTGAAGAAAAGTTTGCAGAAAAACAATTCTATATAGATACATATTCCCAATGAGCAAAATGACGTTGCAAAACAGAGATTCCAGACCTGTGTTTCATGATGATATTTTCATTCATTCATTGCCCACATGCACAGGCAGAAGTTCAGAGTGTTCCAAGTGCTACTCCCACTAAACTCGCCTTGACATATTTTGACATCTGTTACTGGTTCTTTTCCTTTGTTGAGCTTTTCCACAAGCACAAAATCAAGCTGGATCTTCTCAGATCACTCCCCCTTTGCCAAGCAATTTAGAGGCTTGGACTACAGGCATTAACCAAACACATTTGGGCTGAATTTCAGAAATAGTAGAACTCAGGAAAACACAAAATCTTTCAAAACAATGTTAAATAAAAATAAAATATCAAAGAAAGCCTCCAGTTTCTATTGTTATAACACTACCAGTAGGTAGATTATGTTTTAAAGAAAAAAGTTTCTTACTAGAAAGAAGCAACAGAGACTAAGGAAAAGTCGTTCCAACACTGCTCCGTTCTGCCAATGGTTCATTTTGTACTTTTCTAATTCACCGTCATTTGAATGCCTGCTTTGCAAATAATCTCTTTTACTTCACTTCAGAAACCCCGTAACAATAAAAATAGAGCAAAGCCTTTTGACAGGTTTAGACTGCTGCTCATTGTTTGCTTGATTTTAATTAATTGCAGTATCACCTTTCCAAGGAGATTTAAAGCCCATTAAACAAGACAAAACCTTTAATTGCAAGGTGGAAACAATTCAATGAAAGGTAGGTTTTCACTGGCATTTCAAAGCAGACTCCGTGCACTGATGACCCTGAAGACACCGGTATCTCTCCCTCATCAGCGGAGCCCATAGCTGAGCTATTAGATGATAATCAGCGGGCAGCCGGAACCTTCTGCACCTGAGTACCTCTCCAAAAGTGCCATTTATTTCAGTGAATTTCATCTGACTTAACCAAGAGCAACATTTGCTTTGACATCAATAGGGAAACCTAAAAAGTACTCGAAATGTAACAATCTCCGCGCTGTCAGTTAATTCATTCCAATGATTTTTATTTTATTTTTTTTCCAACGTTTTCCTCCTTTTTGCTTAGGCACTGGAATAAAAACCCAGCGAGTGCTGCTGAGCACCCTTCCAGGCTGTACGTGCGTCAGCTGAACAGCTCTGATTGCAGGAATAGAAATATTTATTGAGGGAAAAGAAAAAAAAAAAAAAAAAAGAGTATCTCCCTGGTAGTTATTCCTGTGGCTGCAGGTTTCTAGGTAGTGACCATTTCGATTCACAACAGTTTTTCATGTAGTGGGTTCCTTAAAAAAAAAAAAAACCCAAAAAAAAAAAACCCAAACAAAAAAAAAACAAACACGAACAAATTTTAATTAACTATGGTAACTATGGTTAAAGAGGACCCAATTTAAAGCAAGTAGGTCACACCTGCTCTGAAAGGACTGCTCTGAATGAAGTCATTACAGCAATGCCTGTGCTGAGAGCTGTGTACCTTTTAAATTACTTTTTTTATGCCTAACACAGGCCCAGCCTGAGCAGTTAACTTTAAAATGAATGAAGCAAAATGAAAATAGCTTAAAAAATGAAACAAAAAAAAAAAGGAAGGGCTAAACTGTCTTCAAAATGCGAGCTTTCTGCTGTCAATCAGCTAACACAATCATACCCTTTTTATGAAAGGTTGATAATCTCATAAAATCAAATTGATCTTTATAGTAAGCCAATTTTGATACCTTTACACCATGGATCACAATGGAGAGAAGCGATTATAATGGACATTTGAGACAAAGATAAATGTTATTGATTTCATTTTCGTGGTGCAATAGAAATATAAAAATTAAAAACCAGCCATACACACATTTGCCAATAACACAATTTAGGATGAAACTAAATGACTGAGAAATGGGGGGAAAAGGAGCCATTCTGCACCTTATGAAAAGTTCTCCAGTAATTAATTTTCAGAAACTCTAGATATACTCTTCATCACAATTTAATATTAATACCAGCACTATGTCAACGAAGTGCCAAACATCAATCTACCTCCCCTTCACTCAAGCTTGTAAGCAGATATGAAAAATGCAGATGACGAAGCTCAAGATGAAAAAGAAGATCTCTTTTGCCTCAAGTCCATCTTGAGCTCAACAGAGCACGATTTCTGCTATTTTGGTCCTATCAAATCCACCATTCCCAATGACAGCATACACCCCCCAGCCTGACAGCGCTGCTTCCATGCAGACTGGTGACCAGCCTTTAAAAGGGACACATCCATGGGCAGCAACCCACCCTACCTATCCCACAACAGTGGGATTTGCTAAGCCAACCAGAAAGTCTGTTTATCATAGAATTGTCCAGGTTGGAAGGGACCCTTAAGATCATCTGGTCCAACCATCAACCCAACTCTGATAAAACCCATCACTAACCCATGTCTCTAAGCACTATGGGCAACCCGGCTTTGAAATCCCTCCAGGGATGGTGCCTCAACTCCTTCCCTAGCCAGCCCATTCCAAGGCTTAAGAACCCTTTCCATGTAAACATTTTTCCTAATATCCAATCTGGATATTAGGTGGTACAACTTGAGGCCATTTCCTCTTGTCCCATTGCCTGTTCCTTGGGAGAAGAGACCAAAAACTGCCACACACCTCATTGCTTTGTGTCATGTGAGGGTGACAGGCATTCCTTGCTCTCTAACGTTTGTTCTCATCTTCTCCACATGGCAGCTGACAGGACAGAGCATTTCTCAAATTTCAGTCATTACAGAAAGAGAGCAGAAATATGCAATGCTCCTAAATTGAAAAAAATAATGGACGAGAGTTAAAAAGTCACTGGACTGGCTTAAGCATGAGGAGAATGATGAAAGTTGGACCTGGAAAAACAAGCAGAATCCCTAACTGAACATCTTTCCTTTAATATTTTGCCAAAAATGAAACTTGCCATACAAACGTTTTCCTACAGGAGCTTTGTTTTCCAAACCGGAGCTGCAGCATTGTTTTGATAAAGTCAAGATGATCCATTTTAACCTTTCTAGAACAGAATCCCAAAATAAATCTTCATGTAAATGTCCTACATTCTCTACCAGACTCTAAATTTAGCATCTGGATTACACTGCAATGAAATGTCTCAATTGACCACTTGCTGATTTTGTAAGAAATTCTGCACTCTTTGTTCTGATTCAAAAGGAAAAAAGAAGAAAAGGAAAAAACAAAAAAAAAAAGAAAACCCCAAATTCCTCTAGAGCTGAAACTCCACAGTTTGAGTTTCAACCGAACCAGCTGTTCATTTATTGTCTTGGGTGATTTCATCTTATCCCTTGGCAGCTGGATGTCATACAGATAGCCAGTACCAGTCACCCACATCCACGTTTAGACATGATGCAGGACAAGAAAATATCTCACAGGGGGAAAAAAGCACACGTCAGAAATGTTTTCATTCAGTATTTTTAGAATAAAGACAGTGAGGAAAGTAACAATATTTAAAAGCCTTGTCTTAAGGCTGTCTACATTCTACTACAGAACACTGTGGCTTTGTACAGCACCCCCAGGGAAAACTGCTTTCATAAAGGCTTTTAAACAATATTTATAGGCCCAGTAACAATAATATTTGAAAGCCCTTGCAAGCCAGCCTTATAGCTCCTGGCTACTCTCCTTCCTTGTGTTCCCATTGTGCTCGGCAAAATGGCAGCACGCAACTGTACTGCTATAGGTCTCCTACAAAAACCGCTTCAAAAGAAGCTGGAAAATCACAAAGTTAAGAAATGCCCAAAATAGGTTGCCCTTTCAACCTTAATTTTACCCATTTTTACGACTACAGTGTGACCCAGTCTTTAATTGTACGGTGTTATCAATTTGGTCTGGGCTTTCAGTGAGGCGGAAAATACTCTGAAAATCAAGGTGAATGTGTAATAAAGTCTACCAAGTACACAAAAGAGTTGTGTACTGTTCATTACACAGTTACGAATTCTTTTTCATAAACATGGAAAGAGGAACAATTTCATTTCAGAATTACTCACTGCCAAATTTCCACATAGTGCACCACATACTTGCAGTGCCAGAACGTTCAAAACTATTGTAAAAATGCTGAAGAACAATACGTGATTTTTCACTGGTCCTTAGAAGCTGCTCTGATAGTTATTAAAACTTGAAATTTTAAAGAAAAAACAAAACCAAAAAACAAATCAAAGACCAAAAGAAATTTAGCCAGAAACAAGCCTAAAAAAAATAAAAATAAATCAGTCAAATGCTTCATCCAGCCAACTTATAAGCAAGTAAAAGAGTGTGGATATCCTGGAAATTATTCAGCCTGCTTAATTATGCATATTGATACTGCTCTCTCTATAAACCAGAAAGGAACAGATGTAGCATTAGAAATTCAGCCTCAGATGAGTAAACACCAGTTTCAATATAGCAGTAAAGCAGTTCTCTTTTGCATTTAACTTTTCATGAAATTTTAATGAGGAGAAGGACAAAACAAATAAATTTGTCCACTAAAGGTGGTAGGGTGGGATGAATGATTGAGCACCTGTTTCTGCAATGAGCAACTACATTTAAACATAAAAGACTGACTTCTAGATATTGTCAGCTATAAATACGTCTGAACGTGACCTACAACATATCAATATTGCCTTCCAAATATATAGTTTTCATCCCTCTTACCCAGCTCATCTGCATCCAGCTACCACATGAGTACCTCACTGATTTCCACTTCAAAACTTTGCATAGAGCTGAACCACTTTTATTCAGGAAGAATCCATCCCCTGAATATCATAAATTTATATTTGGAGAAAAAAATTCCAATGGCATCCTAAGCAAATCTTTTCTTCAGAACATCTACTACCTGGAGGCTTGTACAACCTGAACACGCAGCACATCACAATCTGTTTCTTTCAAAAAGCATGTATCTTGTTAGAAAAGCTGTTCCAAATGGACAAACTCTTCAGCCACTTGAAAACATTTTTCCTCCAGAATAAATTGTTTGCTTTTTAATGGCTAGCCTTGACTTACAGCCTTTAAAATAGAAGAAAGTCAGACTGTGAGCACGACAGCAATTCTCCTGTGCCGATGTCCCCTTCCCAAGCAGGATGTAACAGGGGTAGCTCTGTTTGAACATTACTGGTTGGAATGCAAAGATTTCCAGTGCACTCACAAAATGTTCTATATTGCAAAAAAAAAAAATCTCTCATGGACTAAGTGAGAAATAGAGTGAGACCATCATCAATTACTTCAGATTTGCCAGTGTGGCAGGGTCTCTTTCTTTCATAACCAAGTACTCATGACATCATTGGGTTACCAGTAATTGTGAAACTCTCTTTTTTTCCTCATTTCTTGATACAGCTTACTGCTCACAACTTGCAAGTCATTTCTCCCCTCCCCCCCTGCAGAACAGCTGTACAGTATAAGAAATAAAAGGAAAGACTGTTGGCAGTGAGCACTCAGTGGCGTGGATTTGCCACTCCCAGAGGTGGCCCTTCACGGCTGGATCTCTCAACAGGGTGGTTAGAAAAGCCCCAGCTAATCCCGTCTTTCAGCGTACACCTTCCAGGGCTAAGCCCTAACAACCCGCAGGAACTCATATGTACAGAGTGAAGGGCAACTCCTACAGTACTGTTGTTATCTCTAATTATCAATAAGACTGTCAAAACATTCCTGTGCAAACTAGAGAAGAGTCTGGACATGCCTTGATGCCCCCAGATGCTGGAGTTCACCAGATACACGTTGTCTTAAATCCGCACCGGATCCCACTTCCACCTCTCCAGTTAGTAATATTTCTATCCTTTCTTTGTGAATATTTTTGCTCTCAGCAGCAATGTCCCTCTCTCTTTCTCCATCCTCTCCCTCATTCTAAGAAAACCAACATTATGACAATGGCCTTCTGGAACCAATGGCTCATACTCATCAACGCACTACAACAATTACAAGGCTGAATATGGTTTTAGAAAGTATCAAACCCATTTTTCATCATTTCACTACTGTTTTAAGAAAGAAACTTTGATACAAAGACAGCCAAACCTATTCCAGGAACAGAACGTCATTTCCTACAACCATTGATAAGATCAATGTTCTATTTCAGGTATTGTGACTCGCCAAAAAGAGACAGAAGACTGTATATAATGCAATATAATGGATTTCAAAAAACTGCCTGGTACTGCTGGCTTTGAGCTCCCAAGTAAATCAAACACAAACTACTGCAAAGCCATTCTCAAAATGGGTAAATCACACTTCACTCCCGATATGAAGATTCAAAAAACTGGGAGAAATCCGAAGAACTGTAGCAAAACATTCCAAACTCAGCTGAAACAATAAATACAGAATGAAGCGCTACCAAACACCATTCCGTTTACAAGAGATAGCATTTTTAAATATATCATTTAATCTCAAAGATGAAAAATCAGCTGCATCTATGAAGAGGACCCAAGAGAGGATTTTAGCCTGGGGAAGAGCACCCAGCTTAACCCTTGCAATCAGGAACTGCTACCTTCCCTTACCAGAAGGCTTACTTGCAATTCCTACACCATTAGTTTGGAAACTAATTCCATCACACACCCAGAATGGAATTTATCTGAAAATAACCAATACCACAGTCCAGCAGAACCAATTCCACTTTTTCAGATGAACAGCTTTCCTTGTCTGACTAAAAAAAGAGAAGTCTTAAAATGGTAAATTATTATCTAAAATTTCAAATGGAAGCTTCTAATTAAAGACAGACTTTAAAATAAGTACGTGAAACCAAGTTTCCTGTCAATGTGCATTCCCCATTCTTCACAGGATTCAGATTTGGAAAAATAACTGATTTCACGACACTTAGCAGTAGCAAAACCTGCTTTCCTATGGATATATGCTTTTGGGGAAATTTCCTCCCGGTCAACTGAAGCTTTTTCTGCAGTAGGGATATTTGCCAAGTCCGTTTGCTTTGGCTTCTCTCCTATATGAGTTCACTTCACAACCTCCCTTTCGGCAGGTCACCTGTGAGACCATTTAGAAGTTTTCTTTTCCTTCTGTCTCCAAACGTGTGGATTCTTAAGTATCCTAGGAAATTCTACTCTGTCAAATTGCACTGAAATCAGTTGACAGGATCAAAAGTTTGGAGAACAAGACAGAAGGAAATATTTACACATACACTTACAAAGTACGACGCGATGAGTCTCAGGTCAGTTGAGTGATAGTTTGCTCATCTGGAGATAAGTGAATCCCAGGAGACTGCTATTGGCACCACAGGGAGCTCCGGGGCTCCAGGCTCTTTTGAGCAATACCTTACTTCAAGGTACTTCAAATACCGGAAGAAATTGAAAAACTAGAAGCCATATGAAAACTCACGCAAGAGCCAGTGCCATGTCTGGAGGGCCATCTCAGAAACCTCAGTTATTTGTACCACAACCTTCAAGCTGCATGTTCCCAAGATTATCTTCCTAAAACTAATTTATGGCCCTACTAAGGTTGCACTGGAAAATCAGAACCACGGTAAGTAATCTAAATATACATATTTCATATGAGTCATACCAGCATGAGTTTATTTCAAGCAAATGTAAGCAAGTGCTATACATCCTTAAGAAGAGGACTGGAAGCCCGTTCATCCAGCCACTCTCATTCACTATTTGCTTCAGTTCCATGAGAAGGGATCCAGGACGGCACTTTCTGTAGCGCTCCCTGTGTATCCCACTGAAGTAGCAATCAGAGAAAAAGTACTTATTTTCCAGCTGTTACACACCTTGCCTGTGCCATGCTTTTGGTAGATTTTCTCATGCAATACAAGACTTTATTAAAAAAAAAAACAACCAACAACAAAACCCAGGAATGTAGCAAGCCACAAAATGTTAAGCCATTCTAAATTAAGACAAATAATAATACATCTTGCACTGACTTATGTGCGAGCATCAACAAAGTAACCACAAGCATTTGTAATACCAAAGTGGTCTCAAATGTCAGAGTACGACACCAAATTAATTCTCATAGAGTCTGAATTATATAAGCACCTGGTGATATCCATCATCTTCCAAAGTCACAGGAGGCAGTTTTGAGAAAAATGAATGCAACATGAATGATATATGCATAATTCTGGGCTATATTTTGTCCTCCACTGCACTGTAAATCAGCTCTAGAGCTAACTCAACTCACTCTTCCAGCCTTTCTTTTCAATAGAAAACCCCTCCAGAGCACACTTCTCCCATAGCCGTACATTCTATTTTTTTCAGCTGGCTTTCAATGTTACAAAAAAAGGAATAAAGGTTTCCTTAAATGCAGGAATCGCTGTCTTTAAGGGCAGCTGAGCATATGACCACCAGCTGGGAGAATTGCCCACACTTACGGACAGGGGACACTGCCAACAGCACAAAAAGAGCGGAGACTGTAGATCCTGAAATATATCTTAGATGAAAATGAAGCTTCTCCCCTTGCCACAGAACCTCTGCAGGGAATGTGAGGGATAACTGGAAATGGGAACCTTCCCATTCACAGGTTAGTATGTCTGGACTTATCCACTGGACATATTGCTGAAACGACCAAGACGAAGTTGCTTTTATTTAGACTAACCTTTTTACAAGTATAAGTTTTATGTACAATCCTATGAACAAAACAACACTGTCGCTTTTTAGGCAAAAACTTTCAACATCCTTTAACATCCTACATGCCGTTGCTTGGAAGTGATGAACGACGAGCCAACAGAAAGCAACCACAGAATCTTCATGGTTGGAAGGGACCTTTGAGATCATGGAGTCCAACCACACACACACACACAGTGTCAGTTCTATATCCAGCTGAGTAACATCGCCATGAGCTATCAAGAAACTAAGTTGCTCGCAAGTCTCCAGTAAAGAGATAAGCCCACCGTCTAATTCCTGGAATCACCCCCATTCACCCCAAATCTGAGAGTAACTTTCACCAAAAAAGATCAGGAAACAGGGATTTTGCATCAGTGATACTTCCAGCAATTGAAATAATTCAATGATAATTTTGAGGACCTAAAACCAGCACATCATTTCCGTGGCAATGGATTAGCTGGGACATGCCTATCCAACCCCAGACAGATCTGTACACCAGTGGATAGAACAAGGTCATTTTTGCAGGTCATTGCCTACCTCTGACTCGCCTCCTCCTCTCCCGGATACCTGGCCAAACATATTTCCAAGGGATTTACCATCCAGCAATTTTTTAAGGCAAACAAGTCATTTCAGACTCTATATCGAGCTTGCAAATAGCTCTACAGAATGAAGCCTCTAAAACTTTGCTTCTTTTTCTGCGCAGAAAATATAATTTTCACTTAAGAAAGGGTGATTAAATTCTTAATTACCCAGCTTGCACATAAAAATGTCTTTCAGCAGAAGTAAATGTGTTTTTTATAGATTGAGGTTAAAGCCCAGTTTGAAAATATGTCCCTCGGTGTCTATTCAGTAACTACCAAGCTGCTAAAACCTGGGAGAAGTGCACATACGTACTTCACTAATGTCAGAGGCTCCCTCTGGACACCCAGTGAGGTGCATCCCACCTCTGTGTTTGCCAGCAAACACGGAACACCTGTAAGACTTAAAATAGCTTTAATTTCACTTTGGAAAACAGTCTTAGCGAGTTCAAATGCACTTGCACTCTAGCATTCTAATTATATTGCGGCATCTCTCCTAAAAGGAATTTAAAAATAGTATTTTCCTGTTAGGTAGTTCACTGGCACAGGATTTACTGTCACAGGATGCTTGCTGCAATATGCAGTAGATATCCCCATACGACGCTCAATTCCATTTTAACCACACACTTGGGATACACTAGAAACAAATGTTTAGATGCACTGCTTTGAGAACTGTAAGAAAGATGAATATATTATATAGCTAATAATAATATCCAATGGTTAAAGATGCTCACATAATAATAAATAATAATAAATATTAATCAGTGTCATTTAATTTCTATAGTTTGGTATCTCATTCAAAGATCTGTTTCTCAGTACACTGATTTCAGGTGGTCAAAAACTACACAAAGGTAACACTGATTTCATCCTGTGCATGAGGGCAACACAGGAAAGAAATCAAGATGTATAGTTTTTCTTTAACTCCTTGCAACAGAGTCGTGTACCAGCCAAAGTTATAAACGGATTTTAAAAAGCATTCAGACACACGTGGGGGAAAAAAGCCACCCAGGACCAAGTAACACACAGACATACTGCCTGGCTCAGGAACTCCTTAAGGGCCTTCATATTATTAGGGTTTAGGAATGTGTATCAGGGAAGCACGATTTTCTGTGCTATCACTACAAACACCATATGTTTATAACAAGAGAGATTTAAATGCCAGTATAAATGCCAGTATACCCACCCCAGTTTCTGCTTCTCCCCACCAGTAACTGGCAAACAAATACCACACACCGGAGAAAATATACACTGCCATCAAACCTTCCCACAAAAATAATAGGACAGGGAAGAGTAAGACCGTAAGAAGTCATGGTAGGAAATTATTTACTTGTCCTGTTTGCACCAGCAGAGAGAAATAAAGCTTTCCTGAGAGCCTGTAGTAAAACGCTCTGGCTTTTGGAGACCCAGATCCTCCTCTCCCTGCACGTTCCTGCCCTGGGTGGTTGCCACCCACAGCCCCATCCAAGGAAGGGCACAGACCTGTTTGCCCTGATTTGATGTCCTGCCCGGCTCCTCAGCTGTGATTTCACCACTCACATTTTCCTCACGGTGAGGTTAGCTGCAATCCAGTCCCCTCTTGATGTGATACATGGGAGTTCTGCTGAAATCAATGCAATTCTCTTCAGGGGCTCAGTTTCTGCTCATAAAGGGAGCTACAGGATGAGGTCACCAGGGTCCAGGGCTGCAAGCATCCCCTCCCAGGCACTCATGGCAGGAATGGCCCTTCACTAATGTTATCTAACAATAAACATTTGAAGAATTAGGTCCCCAAAAATTACAACTAAAAAAAAAAAACAAAAACCACAACAACAACAACAATAAAAAAACCCACAAAAATACCCCTCACAAATTATTGCTACAGCAAACAGAGAACAATAAATTTTAAAGGGTTTGTTTAAATGGGTTATAAAACTGTATCCAGGAGGTTCCTTCCCAGCACTGCATGGAGAGGACAAAAGAAGGTAAATCAGACATTTATGTGCTGAGTCAGGAATGATTTTTCTTTTTTAACGAACGAAGAGTACATACAAATGTCTACCAGCAAAAGCAACTGCTTTTTGTGAGAATACAGTACAGCAAAATATATAACAAAATTTCTACCTAAAACAAGAAAAAGAAGGCAGAGACTAACCAAGCCTGAGAGACTCTGGATTAAAGAAAGAAGATACGACACAATGGAGAACATTAAATTTTCAATTCACCCATTATTTTCTTTGAACAGTCCTCTAATTTTACTCAGAAGTTTTAAGCAAATGCATTAGCAACATCTAGTTTGCAAAAACAGAAGTCTAAACCCTTAACTATTTAAGAGCTATCAGCGTGTTCCTAGATCACCCACTAACTACATTAGGAATTTGTGTTTGTGTTTTAAGGCCACAAATAATGACTTCCAAATTAGGGAAAAATAGACACGACACCTGGAAGAGATGCTTAGAATGAGGGAGTTTCAAAGGCTTGTAATTATGTGAGCTAAGAGGTGGGAAAGGAGTCTATTGGCCATGATGTTCCCAATAATAATAAGAAAATAGAAAGGAAGAGGTGCTGGGACAATGGTAAGTATCTAAGCCGTAACGTGCAGGAGCTGACTACACAGGATAGGGCCATTTGCCAGCAATGGAGAGCAGCCAACTCCATTCCAAGAAAACACTCGTGCCACAGCACTTAAGTGACTTGAAAAATCAATCAAGTGGAGCTAGACCTTAAGAGAGGCTGCAGTTCAAGCTTTTACCACCCCCGTCACCTACTATTCGGCTCCAGCTGTACGTTTCAGGAAATTAAAAAAATTTAAAAGTGCATTCGGGGAGTTATTTTCTTGTTTCTGATATTTGTAAGTAGCATAAATTAAGATTACAGTTGCTGCAACAAGGTGTAAATGTAAATATGTTCAGAGTACACATTGCAAGGAAGCACACTTTTTATATCCTGCACGTTATACATTTTTTTTAAAGAAAAAAAAATATTTTAAAAGTAAAAGCAGAGATAAGAAAGTGAAAGGGCCAGACGACAAAATGACTATAGAGTAAGTTCCTCTGAAGCTCATGGAAATATACTGGGGAATAAACCCTTGGCAGCAGAAACGCTGCCTACGACTGTATTTACTGCATTGAGAAGTAAGAGCCACAAAGGAGTTCTCAGGTTTTACACCACCATCTTCACAGCAGTAGGAAGAGGTTTTACCTTTCATGCCCAACTTAGAAAGCTAAGAATTAACTCTACTAACCACGCTCGCTGCTCTGCAAACCTCCCCCTGCCGGGATGAGGGATGCCCTGTATTCCCCCGGGACTGGGTGAGGGCAGGAATGGGGGAAGGTGAACTAATTATTAGCCTTTTTATTCTACATCCAGTTAGCTTTTAGATTCCATTTTATGTAGGGGTGAATAGACAGAAAAGAATAAGTATACATAATGTTAAAAGAATCCCAAATCATGGTAGTACTAGTATTTTAGTTATTTTTTATTGGTGTATCAGCATGCTACATGTCTCTCCGTCTTCACCCCAAGACACTCTCAGGGGCTTATTCTCTGTTAAGTAACTTAATTGAAAAACCTTCAAAGGAGAACCGTCTGTAGAAAATTGTCATTTACCAAATCTCACTGCAGTAAAGGAACGGGGAAAATACAGACCTTGAGCCATTACTAGACAGTGACCTCTTTTCTCTCTCTTTTTTTTTTAATTTTTAATTTATTTTTTTTTCGTTCTTGCTCGAAAGCAAGAAGCACACACCTCTGCTATGAGCAGCTCGCTTCCCTCCCCTCCATTATCCAAGTGTTTCTCCCAAAGCTGCAGCTCCCCCTCGGACCTGCCGGGAGCCATCCCTCACCGCGGAGACGGATGTGCCTTTTGCCGGAACGGCTCGTGTCTCCGCTCGGTAATTTCATTTCATTAGCTCCCATTTCCAAAGCGCCCACGTTTTTTGGTTTTTTTTTTTTCCCCGTTGGGCAGATGTTCATCCTGACACAGGCAATACATCACTCTTCAGCTTTAACGGCGTTCCTGCCACCGAGCCCTCCAGCGTGAGAAGGAAACCTTACGAAACCACTTGTGTGCAACACAGCTAGCACTCAAGGCTTAGGTTTAAAAAGCATAGAGAGGAAAAGTCTCAAGAAAAAATATATTTGAGAAAATCTGCCTTTTTCCACGCACTGCAAAAATGAGGGTAATTCGCCTGAATGCGAGTTATCCACTGACCACACCTTCGGTGCACGAAATCCCATTTTAACCCCCAATTTCACGTACTAGTGCCCAGAAAAACAAC